>JBBMJZ010389948.1:0-14726 GCA_037833815.1 Zingiber zerumbet | reverse complement strand
TTGAGGGAGACTTCGCGTTATGAAAAAAACGCATGGAGGTATTTTTTAAAACTGATTTTGAAATTCTTTTGATAATTAAATATGTCTTTGTAGCCCCCCAACAAGAAAAAGAAAAAGAAGAGTATTTCTGGACCAAAAAGGAACAAGCGGACTTCGTAGCAAATGGATTATTAGTACCCCAAGGTAGTTTTGATGTGATCAACCAAGTCAGGTTATGTCCTGTTAATTTTTAACCCCTGTGTCTAAGTGTTCAGGAACTTAGGAGTACAGGAAGCCGATCGAAAGACGCAGCTAGCGAGAAGGATGACACAAAAGAGAGCAGACGTGCTTGGTGTGTCTGAGGGATGAGGTGCTGCAGAAGAGTACGCGGGCAGAGCATTTCCAAGGGACGAGAAGCCGGAGCAGAAGATTGCTTGAAGGCCAGAAGTTGAGTTTGGGTGAGCCCTATTCCGAATGGTCGAGATCACCCAAGCAAATGAAACCAAACCAGAAGACCTGGACCAAGGCGGGTGGAACCGGACCGAAAGACTGAGACCGAAAGTCAACAGAATATTGACTTTCTTGGTCCAGGAGCCCGGACTCACCGAACTTCGGGTGCCCGGACCAAGATTTTTATCCAGATCGTGTCCAATGCGATCCGTTATGATAAGGATAAAGTTTTATCCCTCTACAGGCGCCTGGAACCCTTCCAAGCGCCTCGATCAGGGCTGTAAATACAACTCTGATCCCAGAAGCCTAAATAGAACACTACAAAATATTTGTAAATGATTTCTTTTGTCTAGCTTCATGTTTTTAGTACTTCAACTGCTATAAAGAGGCTTCACTACCTGAAGGATAAATTAGTGCGCTTTCCACTTCCTTGGATTAACAACCTCCCCAGTTATAACCAAGTAATTCGTTGTGTCTCTTCCTTTTTAATCAGTCTTATATATCTTATGCAAATGTTAATTTTGTTAAAGTTATAAGAGCTCAAGGAAGGTTTTCCGTTTGTCTTTACAGGGTTATTCACCTCCCTCTAGCCGGCCACCAAAGGTCCTAATATGGATGAGTCGAATTCCATTTGCTGAGCATGCTACCTCTACAAGATGTCAGCTGAATCGACGCCTACGAATCAGTAAAGGAACTTTAGGAGAAGTTCCTGTAGCTACACGAAGGTACGTCCAAAGCTAAGCACATAAAATGGGGTCTGCTATGGAACTAACTGATCAACCTCCGACTGAAAGAAGGAGAGTCAGTAGCATAACTGCATGCTAAGCTGAAGGAGTTAATTACTGAACTTATGAATCTCAGAGAACAGGTAGTAAACAGGTAACAAACTGAGATTCTTTAAGGTATGTGTTAAATGCTTTTCCTATGACACAAGATTAGACGTTCGAAGTTCCTGGAGCTACACGAAGGTACGTCCAAAGCCAAGCTCGTAAAACGGAATCTCCTCTAGAGCCAACTAATTAACCTCCAACTGAAAGAAGGAGAATCAGTAGCACAACTACACGCTAAACTGAAGGAGCTGATCACCAGACTCACGAATATCGGAGAAAAGGTAACAAACCGAGATTCCCTAAGGTACGCATTAAATGCTTTTCCAAGGACACCCGAATGGTCTTCAATTGTCGACTCCTATTATATTTCTAAAGATCTAGAGATAAGCACACTGGAAAGTTTATTTTCCACTTTGGAACTTCACGAATCTAGATGTGCAAAATCAAAGGAGCCCAGATAGAACATCGTCCTAAAGGCAAGAGCGAATGATCCAGACTCTGAAACGTCAATTGATGAAGATGAAGCGACCCTAATGGTAAGAAAATTTAGTAAATTTACTAAATCTAATAAATTCAATAAGTCGCGGGCAAAAAAGAACTTTCGGAGCAAAAGGCATGTTCGATGCTACAACTGCTAAGGAAAAGGACACATCAAGGATGACTGCCCTGAACTAAAGAAGAAAGAGAAGGACAAGGGCAAAAGACCAACAAGATCAAAGCACAAAAATCTAAAGGTCACATGGGATGAATCGTCATCCTCCGAGTTCGAGATCAAAGCTTATGCTAGACTAGCCCTATAGCAGACCACCAAGGAGAAGATGAAAGTAGCTCAAAAATGAGTATCGATGAAGGGGAGGATCATCAGAGAAAAACTACGATGAAGGGGGAGCATTAGAACATGAGGTAAGTAAGGTATGTGTGCTTTCTCCCAATCATTCTTTACAATTTATTAAAATGCTTTCAAAGAAATTAGTTCAATTAGAAAAAGATAATGCTAAATTAAAATTAAACTTATAAAGTTGTGTCTCTTAGAAATATTTGACATTCTAAAAATAGAAAATAAAAAATTAAAAGCACAAATAGATGAACTAGAAAATAACAATGCATATTTGAATTCAAATATCTTTTGAAATTAGCATTAAAAAATAATGGTAGAATTAATTGGTACATAAGGAATCACTAAGTACAAATTAGGAAAATCCATAAAAATTATGTATCTCCTAAATTTTTAATGAATCCAGTAGGTAGGAACCTATATTGGATTCCAAAATCCTTTTAAGATTAAAACTCCATTCTTTTATTATAGAAATTGTCTCACATTAGAAAAAAATATATTTTTTTTCATATTTCGAGTTGAAATTTTTTTTCTAAGCTATTTGATGATTTTATCTACAAACTAAAATTTTTTCAAATTTTGTTTATTGTTGAGTTTTTTTAAAAAAAAAATTGTGTCAGAATGGGAGATTAATTACTAAAAATAACATATTTTTAAAATTAGTTTTGAAAAATATTAGCTTATTGGTAATCTTTTGTTATGTACCCCTATAAAAGTTTTTTCTAACAATTTACTTTATATTTTTAAATTTTTTTATATGATCAAAGGGAGAGATATAAGTAAAAGTTAAGGGGGATTAAGGGAGAGTTAGGATTTTTATCCTTGTATTTATTTTTTTACAATTAACTTGTTTAAATTCATTACTTTGCTATTTCATTGCATTTTTAACCCTAACTTGAACTTGAGTTGATGCACATCAAAAAGGAAAAAATTGTTAGAGCCCCAAGGTAGTTTTGATATGATCAACCAAGTTCAGTTAGATCCTGTTGTATTTGATCATTGTGTCTAAGTGTGCAGTAGTTTAGAAACACAAGAAGTCAAGTAGAAAACGTAGCTAGTGAGAATGATGGCATGGGAGAGAGTCGATGGCCCTGGTGTGTTAGAGGGACGAGCCGCTGTGGAAAAGTACGTTGGCGGACGTGAAGGAGGCGCGTGGCATTTCCGAGGGACGAGAAGGCCAGAAAATGGGTTCGGATGAGCCCTATTCTAGATGGCTAAAATCACCCAAGTGAGTGGAGCAGCAGAAGAGACAATAGAGAAGTGTGGAGCTCGGTAGCAGCTGCTGAAGGCTCCTTCAATGGTATTGAAGGTGCCCTCGCGCCTTTCTGGTGGAAGGCGCCTTCAACCCTTGAAGGCGCTTTCGAGCTTTTATGAAAGACGCCTTCAACCCTTTGAAGGTACGTTAGATTGGGCAAACAGTAGCCGTTAGCCGAAGACAACTTTATCTTTGGTGATAAGCTTTGCCACACCGGAGGCACCTTCAAGCCTATTGAAGGCGTCTTCCAGCCTCAAATAAGATTTTCTAGGGGCTATAAAAAGACCTCTGGACCTAAGAAAAAATTACAACTGAACTACAAGTCTTGTATTCATTTCTTAGTCATTCAGTGAGCTATAAACGTCTGTAAGAGGATACTCTGTCTTCAACAAAGGGGTTTTTCTAGTGAAGCCTTCTTCAACGCCTCGGATTAATAACCACCTAGGCTGTAACCAAGTAAATAGATTGCCTCTTACTTTTTGTTCATTTTTATTATTCTGTTTATTATTATTGTGCTGCTGATCAAACAAAAGAACGAAAAGGGGTTTTTTTTTTTTTTATATATATATGCAATTCATCCTACTCTTACCGGCTCCGCTATACCAACAAGCACCTCACTCCTCATGAATAGGGCTTCTAGCATAAACCCGAGTAGCCACAGATTCGGTCGGACCTATGAGGTTTAGTTCTCCACTTCTCATGAGCAAGACTCTCGGCATAAACCCGGACGAGCCACAGAACTGGTCAGATTTACGAAGTTTAGCTCCCCACTCCTCAAAAGCAGGGCTCCCAGTATAAACCCAGGCGGCCATAGAGTCAGCCGAATCTACAAGGCTCAACTCCCCATTTCTCATAGACAAGGTTCCTAGCATAAACCCGACTAGTGACAAAACCGTCCGAACATACAGGATTCAGCTCCTCACTCCTCATGAGCAGGGATCCCAGCATAAACTCGGTCGACCACAGAGTCGGCCGAACATACAAGACTCAGCTTGTCACTCCTCATGGATAGGGCTTCCAGCATGAACTCGGGTGGCCACAAAACCGAACCTATGGAGCTTAGCTCCCCACTTCTCATGGGTAAGGTTCTAGCATAAACTTGAGCAACCATAGACCCGACCAGATCTACGGAGCTTAGCTCCCCACTCAAAAGCAGGGCTCCCAGCATAAACCCAGGCCGCCACAAAGCCGACCGGATCTACGAAGCTCAGCTCCTCACTTCTCATGGGCAAGGCTTATAGCATAAACCTCATTGGCCATAGAGCCGGCTGGCGGGACTCAACTCTCCACTCCCCATGAATAGGACCAACATAAACTCGACTGGTCACAGAACTGACCAGACCTATAGGACTCAGATTCTCACTTCTCATGAACAGAGCTTCCAGTATAAACCTGAGTAGCCACAGAGCCAGCTGGACCTATGGGGCTACCACAAAGTCGGCTGGATCTACGGGGCTCAACTCCCTACTCATCAGAAGTAGGGCTCCAGCATAAACCCGGGCGGCCACAGAGCCGACTGGATCTACAGGGTTTAGCTCTCCACTTCTCATGGGTAAGGCTCCCAACATAAACTCAGGCGACAACAGAGATAGTCGGACTTACGGCTCAGCTCCCACTCCTCAAAAGTAGAGCTCCTAGTATACTCCCAAACGGCCACAGAGTTGGCCGGATCTACGGGGCTCAGCTCCTAAATTCTCAAAGGTAAGACTTCCAGCATAAATTCGGGCATCCACAGAGCCGACTAGATATACGGGGCTCAGCTCCCCACTCCTCAAAAGTAGGGCTTCCGGCATAAACCCAGATAGACACAGAGTTGGCCGAACCTACTGGGCTTTGCTCGCCGCTCTTCACATAGGCATGTTCTCAGCTTAAACTCGGTCAGCTTCAGACCGATCGGACTCCCTTTAAGAGATATTATTATCAGATAATCGTGACAACCTGTCAGAAAATATCCCATTATTGATATATACATACAATGAAACCTTCCTCTGCTTAGAGGACGGTTATCTGTTGTACATCCTCCACTATCTGACATATTCTGACATCTGACATTCTCTAATGTCTCATTATTGCTGAGGTTATAAGAGACAGTATAAAACAAGGGTCCTCTTCGTGGTCAGGTATGACACGCACACCTACACATTCATATTTATTGTTCTATTGTTCATCTTCTTTTTTATTTCGCTCAATTACTGTTCAGACTTGAACGTCGGAGTGTCTATGCCAAAAACCTACTCTCTGATTCTCACTCTAATATTCCGTTGGCTCTGTCTATAATGTACGTAGGTCCACAGCTTCTCACTCGAAGTCTACAACTCCCAACTCAAAAATTTTCCTCTACCAATATTTCTACCACTTCACCGACCACCAATTCACTTAGCTTCCCGGCGGGATCCCTCAAGTTGTTGCTAGTCCTAATGAATCTTGGATACGCCAATTAACTGAGTCCATACTGTTTCTCCCTATCCAATTCTGCGCTCTCTTTCCGTCGACGCTTCCGTAACGGCGTTTTCGTACCGTCTCCCAATTTGAAAGCAGTTGGAATGGGCGGAGACGGCCGTTGATCAAAAGTAACGGCGGAGCAGGGCCTCGTGGTGGAATCATCTTATCGCGGCCACGCGCGCGTGGCGAGCGCGGTGGCCGACCGAGTCGCTTCCTGACTCGGCGGAGTCGAGTTTAATTATGCACAAATACTGTCATTAAAAACGGGGTTAGCAATTAGAGATTTATGAGATTGTTTGAATATGAAGAAGTATAACCTACGAGGGGCTCTTATTGCGGGTGTTGTCAGGCGGCGACGGGAGAGAGCATCTCGGCGTCGCTTGCGGCATCGAGGAAGAGAGAAGGGAAGGAGGAGGAGGGGAAGGTTTTCCTCGTTTCTCCTTCCCTCACGCTTTTCCAGCTTCCCCCTCCCTCTATTCCCCTGCGAGTCGCTTCTCGGTGGGTGCGATGAAGAGCATCGGTATCTTCGCAGTACGATTTCTTAGATCCTGTTGGGATTTTGGGCAGCGGCTCGAGATCTGCTGATTTTGTGACTAAGAAAAGCTAGATCTGGCGTTACGGAGGCGTTTGGATTCGATATTAAGGTATAGAAGGGGAGCCTTCTTTTTCTCCCCGTGAGCATTCGAGCTGCGGTGAATACATGTTATTCTTAATTGCACACTGACAAAAATTTCTCGGATCCGCTATCGATATGTCCATGGTTATGTTGTTTCAAATATCGCGTTACTCTTTTAGAGTTTCTAATATGTATCTAATCTTAGCGTTACCTACAGGAATGATCCCTAGTTTGGATCTTCTACTCTATTGATAGTTCAATATTCCGCTGCAGATGATTCACTTAAAAATCTGAAATTGGTTTACATTGAAAAAAAAAACCCTAACTTTCTAGTAGCCATGCTTTGATCTTTATTCCTTAGCTCATGCTACTAGTAGCTGTAATAGTCTGTTTCAGAATTAAGTGGTTGCTACCTTTGGGTCAGCCCTATAATTTCCAATAAGCAGTATATTATTAAGAACAAGATGTTGTCTTTGTATATTTTTTCCTTACAAAGTGAAGTTTGATGTTTATTTTATGTAAAGATTTTATAAACAGGTGGATAGGTTTTCTGCTTGTGTGAGTTTCTTTACCTTATTTATAGTTTATCTTATCTCTACGTCTATGTTGAGTTGGCTGATGTACTACATGTAGTAATTAATTAATTTATCAAATAATCTATTTATCATCTTTTGACTTGCTTGATAGAATAATTAATTTTTTTTTGTCCTATCTTTGACAGGAACTAGGTGAGAATTTTTATTGAAGATGTTTTAATGTATTTTTTTGGTGGGAAATCTTCTGTAGCCTAGTTTACCAAGAACAATGTTCCATTATATCATTTATCCACGGTTTTTAGTTGAAAAATCTTAAAATAATACAAGATAAGGAAATGAAATCATGATACTATCCTAAATCATCTGTTGCTTGGCTAAGCTCCTTTAAGCTCTGATTTTTATGGATTAAATTGATAATGAATTTGTATGTTTCAAGTTGAAAGAAAATACAAGATAAAGTTGTTTCTTAAAAAAAAAATAGTGGCAAGCAAAGTTAATGCAACTCTTGATATTTTGTGCACTAATAGCGGCATTTAACCTGTAAGATTTTGTTACAAGGTTTCAATATCATTTCATGTGTTTTTTTAGTCAAATTATTCTTTGTTTTGTGATATAGGAAACATTTAAATGGAGAACTATCCAGGAAGAGTTAATGGTGCTGGACAATTTTATCCTGATCGAATTTCTGATAGAAAATCAAGGTTTTGGCAAATTGATAACCAACCAATTTCAAAGTCTGAAGTTATTTGTCCTCAACCTTGTCGACCTACAAGAGTGTCTTGCTTAACTAATACTCTCAGTAGAGCTAGTTCAAAATCAAAGGGGTGAGTTTAAAATATATTTAATTTATTAGGTTGCTTGTTCTTTCTAAAGTTGGTATCGACTAGTATATAACGATTTACATGATGATCAATCATGTGCAACAAATTTTGGCCTACTTTTAATAGAATTTGAATCTTGTAACTGCATCAATTTATGGGAATTATTCATCTTTTATTTTATAAAGTTTGTGAATTGTGCTACTTTCCTACAAAGACAAATATTTTCATATACATCCCTACAGAACTTCACATTTCTGCCAGAATTTCACTTCCATTTGTAAGCGCACTGAATGGTGATATAGAAGTTTCTAAAATTTAAATGTTAAGCATCTGATGGTTCATTCTCTGTGACGTTGCTTATTTGTTATGAATTGTGTTAGTAATTGAAGAGGCTAAATCCATAAGATAAAATATTGATATGGAGTTTTTTTTGTCCATATGAATCAAACAGTACATGTAATTCCTTAAAAAATATTTATATCTTCCTGTTTGAGTTAATCAATTTGAAAATTGACTTCATTTTACCTTGTATTTGTTTCTTGTTTTTTATTTAAACTCCACAATCATTGTTTTACTTTCCCAAAGGAAAAAAATGATTATAAAGTGGAAAGCTTTCAGATGATAATGCTATTTTATTTTGCAGTGTGAAGCCAATGTACAGGATGGATTGTGCTCCTGAGATTCTTGATCTTTTGAACCAGGTAACTAACTCATACTGTTGTTGCATAATCTTTCCTTCCTAGTAATTGTTCTACAATATAAATATTTATTTGCTGGCAGGATGAATGGGACAATGATGGATTCTTCTGTGGTTCTCCTCCCGTGCGTGCCAACAATCCAGTTATCCATGACCCCCAGTTTGTCGTACAATCCCAGTCCTTGGCTTCTTCCATCGGCAATTCGCCCAGTGTGATGCAAGCTGGAAGACTTGAGAGAGGCTCACCAACATGTGGTTCTTCGGTTGGGGGCAGTCCTAAGGTGAGAATTGAAGGATTTGCTTGTAGCAGCCCTGGGAAGCATCATGTTGCACCAGCTTTAGCTTGAGCTCTTCTAACAAAAAAATCTTGACCTGATTGCCTGTGTAAATTTGCCATCTAGTTAAGAATTTCGTTATGTACCTTAGCGATCACCGATGTCTAGTGATGATCCTATCCCAGCTGTTGAAGCTGTCGAAACACCAGTCTCGAGTCGAGTTTGGTTTTGTAAATATTTGAGGTTTTAAATGCAAGGTATGTGTATAGTTAACCATGTCTTATCGATCTGGAAGTAATGATATGTAGTACGACATGCTAATGTAAATCTAAACATGCTTCTCTGTATCAGATGTGTGATCCATCATCCAATTCTTCAGTTATTCTCTAATTTAATTAAATAAAAACATCTACTAAATGAAGGCTCCTCCTGTAATACAGATGAAAACTACATTACCTCAGTAAACAAATCAATAGATGCATGATCGTCTGTAGGCACTATTCACATGTTTTTTTATATAGAACAAGATACCTGTATAATTTAAGATTACTCCATGCAACAAAAGACCGTAAACTTGGGTAGCACAACAACAACAACAAAAAAAAAAAAAAAGTGGAAATCAAACGCTAATCATCAAGAAGTTCAATCATCTATTCACAGACAACGAAGCCAGAAATAACCTAATTTTGTTTACCAACAAAAAGAACAGCCCTAGTCACTTCAACTTCAGCTACGAATATAATTCAGCCACGGAAACGCGATTCCACTTATTCCTCCATTTATTCTTTCCTTCATCCGAAGGCACTCCAGTCCAACTCAAACCTATCAAAAATAAACAGAATGATCTTAGATTCAAGATAAACCAATGTTTTACTAAAATAAAACTCGTATCACTTCTCCACCTCGATTACTTCTGGAGATTGATATTGTCTGCTTACTTCAAACTGCATAGTAATCCATCATCACACATATATCAGTAGAAATAACAGAATTTTTAATGAAGAAAGACAAAGCGTTGTTGATCCAACCATTTTGTTCGGTATGCTACTGCATGTTTTCTCTAGTTCTTCGACAAGGTCCTTGATCCGTGGACGCCCTTTGCTCGAACCTGACGCACAGAGAACAGCGACGCGCAAGATCGACTTGAAGTCGTCCAAATTCACTTGTCCCTGGAGGCACGGATCAACAAAGTCAGTGAGCGGCCGCTTCCCTGACGACGCATCCCTGGCCTGCACGCATAGTTTTCAAGCAATCACCAGATCAGCTGATAGCTTAGACACTGCTATGCTGCATTTGGTTGCATACCGCTCTGGTCAGAGAATCTCGTGCCTGGGTGTTCAGTTCGATCACTTTGCGCCCTGACAAAACTTGCAAGATCACGATTCCGAAGCTGTAGATGTCACTGGCGCAGGTGAGGTTTCCATTCGACATGTACTCAGGATCCATGTAGCCAATGGTCCCCTTGATGTCAGTGAAGCACTGGGTCTCCTTCATGCCCACCATCTTCGCCAGGCCGAAGTCGGAAAGTTTGGGTTCCATCTTCTCCGTCAGGAGAATGTTCGTGAGCTGAAAACCAAACGCAACAGACCGAATTCAATCAACTAGAAAGTTTGCCATCCAACAAGCTCCAGAAAAATCTCCACCTTGATGTCTCTATGGACAATGCATCCATCAGGGTGGGTATGAAGAAACCTCAGCGCAACCGAACAATCTCTCAATATCTCAACCCTTTTTTCCCACGGAAGGCAACTGTTTCCTCCTGCAAGAAAACCAAGTCAGTACTGCTCCGCCGTTGATTCTGAGAACAACTGCTATGACAGGACTATACTTAATTTCTGTGCCAAGTTGCCATTGGAGCAGAACTCGTAGACCAGAAACCTATCCCCGTTCTCGTCGCAGTAACCGAGGAGGGAGACTAGATTGTGATGTCGAACTTTGGAGAGGCCTTCGACTTCCCGAGTGAACAAGAGGTTGGTGGCGGCGGTGTAGATGTGCTTGATCGCCACGAGCTGCCCGCTGGGAAGCACACCTTGGTGGACTCGTCCTGCGCTGCCTGCGCCCAGGAATCCGCCACTGCTATAGTTGATTGCCTTCTCAATCTCTGCTTTGGAGAATCGGTAGAGGCCGGGCCATGCGCTGGTCTCCTTCTCTGCTGCATCGCTGCCTGCAAATTAAGTACATCTATTTATATCATTAACCATCCTTTTTTTTTTTTTGAATGAGTACGCATGAGTACCTTTTTTGTGTTCGTGCCATTTCCAAGTCTTAATGATCCTGTACAAAGCGAAGAGAAGGGAAAACGCCATCACTGCAATCAGGATCGCCAGTATGTATATGACCAAATCACCTGAGCAAGCAAGAAATCCAAACGCACGAGAACAGTTACTTAATTGCTAGATGCGATGATAATGGCGAGGAAGACTCTCAGTTAATCATGGCACTTACGCTTTCTACTCGTCGATGTGTCATCTAAAAAGAAACAAGAAGGAAAACTTGTTGAATTAGATAGCAGAAGTCGAAAGCTCAGGAACTGTCCACATGTGCGAAACAAAATCTACCTTGGGAATCCATGGCCGCCAAGCACCGGTAGTAGTCATCAGCCCAAGTGCCGTTGGCGATCCTATAAGAGGCAACTGCTGTGACGGTGGCGACGCTACAAACTGCCTTCTCGCTGTCATTATCATCAACCTGGAAATGCTTGACGACGGCCTGTATCGCGTCGGAGAGCCTATCGGTGCAGTTCGAACAAGAGGTCAGAAAGGTTACAGGATTGATCTCTGAACAGGTGGCGATGACGTCGAAAGCAGGGGTGACGATATCGGCAAGCGAGGAGGGAGTGAGGGCGGCGCAAGCAGAGTTCGGTTGGTGGAGTTGGTCGAACCCACAGGAAGCCAAGGAGGAATCGACACGGAGAGAAAGGAGGGCGGTGCAATCGGCCCACCGCTGCGGATCCAGAAGAATGGGTTGGTCAGGCGATGAGGAGTTGGCGACGGCTCTCGACAAGAAATTGAGGCCATGGCGGCAGCATCGGGTGGTGTTGACGTTGTTCCACACTCTCACTTGCAAAGACTCTGGATGAACACATTCGCCTACGGGACTGTAAGGGAAAGCCTTCAAATCCAAGCCGCAATCTGTCGGAAACAAATCTCAAAAATTTATTTGACTTTTTTTTTTTAATAATACTAATAATAATTAACCAGGGAATGAAAAATCTAATGCATAAAAGACCTGCAGTTAATTTGGTAAGCTGTTGCTGAGCTCCGACAATGGCGAGGAAGTAAGAGAGGACGCAGAGCAGCACTGAAATCTTCATATTCTTGTTCGCAGGTTACTCTTGAAGATTGATCGAGGAAGCGACGGCGAGTGTACCTAAACATGGAAGGCACGGCCACGGAAAACATTATGATTTTGAGGAAGGAACAATCTACCCATTTTTTAGGCTCCAAGAGCTGTTGCCACTATATATAGAACTCTCTTCCTAATTGTTCTCGTCTCTTTGAGGCCTCGTGAAGATCGATTTCTCAGTACGTTGCATTGGAATAATAACGTTGAGAGCGAGATGTTTGGCTTAAGTATTATAAAAGATCATATTGATTTGCTCACGTCTTGCGTAATGCGCCATTCCTTGCTACCCTGGATTAAGTTGTTGATTATATACAACACTAAAATTGCATTCAATTTTTGTTTCTCTGTATTTTATTGTCTCCCTTAATTATCTCTTACTGTTTAGAAGCTTCAGTAATCACTATAGGTAATAGCCAAGGGACAAACGAGAAGCAGGTGGTTGAAGATGGCTCATATGGAGTCAAAGTTGGGCACGGCCGTGCTGGGAAGCATCAAGGCGTGCTTATTTCGGTGTGAGCGTTACACAGTCGTGTCACATACGGATCTTTGATGAGCGCAACAAGAAACATATGATGTGTTATCGGACACAGTGAGATTGTGCCAGCGGGCACGACCGAGCCACCGGACATGACTAGACTATGCCCAGATATGTTGGAGCAGACCGTCTTGGGCACGACCTAGCCATGCTCCGTTCTGGAACTCCAAGTTGACTTGAGCACGCTTGTGGCAAGGACGTGCCCAGGGACACGGCCTGGTCATGCCTCGTGCTGGAGGCACCTGAAAGTTGCGGGATTTGTAGGATTTTATGGTATTTCCAATAATATATGGTATTTTATATCGAAAATATCATATATAGTTTGGGTTGTATAAATAGAATAATTGTAACTCTAAACCTAATTCTAATAAAGAGTTCTTAGTCGCTTGTGGAGTAGGCACATCACCGAACCAAGTAATTCGTTATCATCTTCTCTCCTCTCTCAACTCTTCATCCTCTTCAGTTTTTTCTTCAGCGATTCCTCTTTTATTTGTTGCAGCACGATCTCAGCAACTGGTATCAAAGCTAGACATCATGTATGGATCTCTTTTGTGAAATTTGATATGGTGAAATTCTATGGAACTGGAAATTTTGATTTGTAGCAGAGGAGGGTTAAAGATACGTTGGTGCAACAAGGCATGGCGAAAGCGCTAGGCAAAAAGAAACCAAAAGCCATGAAAAGGTCATATTGGGAGGAACTACAAGCGAAATCGGTGGCAACGATCAAACTTTGTCTAACGAATGACGTGATGTATCATATTATAAACGAGAAATTATCGGTGGAAGTTTGGCAGAAATTGAAAAGCCGATATATATCCAAATCTCTGACAAAATAGCTCTGTCCAGAGATTTGAGTCAACATATCAACATTTTCAATCAAATCGTAAGTGATCTGAAACGGGTTGATATGAAGATCGAAGATGAAAACAATGCGCTGATATTATTGAATTCTCTATCGTCATCTCCTACATATGAGTTTTTTATTACGACTCTAATTCGGAGAAAGGAAACCCTCAAACTTGAGGAAGTCATATGTGCTCTTTTGGGATTTCATCAGCAGAAGAAAGCCAGTGATGAAACATCTCAAGGTGAAAGACTCATGGTAAGAGATAACCAGGAACTTGGTAGGAGCAAGGCCAACTGTGGAGTAAAGGATCACTTTAAGAGAGATTGTCCAAGGAATAAACAAAGAAAACTAGATCACATGCCTCTTGTATTTGGTATTTAAACAAAGAAAACTAGTATGATGCAGAAAAGAATTATTAGTTATACCTTTCTTTGTAAGCAGCGACCTCTTGATCTTCTACCGTATTCCTCTCCTTATCTCGGACGTTGTGTGGGCAACGATCTACCGAGATGAGAATCACCCAAGCCCTTCTTCTCCTTTGCTAATTTTGGCCACCACAAAACCTTCAAGGAATAAGAGGTTCGGCCACCACCACCAAGCTCCAAGGGATGCAAGAAACTCCTTCTTCTTCTTCTTCTCCAAGTAGGATCCGGCCACCAGAAGAGCTCCAAGCAAGAGAAGAGGTTCGGCCACCACAAGAAGGAGAAGTGAAGGAGATGATGGCCAGCCACACTAAGGAGAAAAGAGAGGAGAGAATAGAAGAGAGTTGTCTTTTCATGAAGGCACTCCTACTCCCTCTTTTATATTCCTTAGTCTTGGTAAATAAGGAAATTTAATTACAATAAAATTTCCTTAACTTTATTTTTCATTAGCTAATAAGGAAAAATTAATTAAAACTTCCTTATAGCTCTCTACATGGCCGGCCACATCATGGTCTTCAAATAAGGAAAATTTTTAACACAAAATTAAAACTTCCTTATTTGCTTTTAGAAATTTTAAAAATAAAATCTCCTCTTTTGTATCCCTTCATGGTTGTAATAAAAGGAAATTTTTATAATTTAAAATTTATCTATTTAACATGTGGATGAATTACAAATAAGGAAAGTTTTCGCTAAAATTAAAATCATCCTTTTAATCTACAAATAAGGAAAGAGATTTAACCATTCTCTTAATCTTTTGTAGAAACTTATAAAAGGAAAGATTTAAATTTTTAAACTCTCTTTTAAATCATGTCTACCACATAAGAAAAATTTTAAAAATAAA
>JBBMJZ010389942.1:0-14726 GCA_037833815.1 Zingiber zerumbet | reverse complement strand
ACGGAAGCATGCTGTTGACTCTCCACCGCAGGGAGCGGTCTGAGTGCTTCGTCTGTGGCAAGAAGACGCTGAACAGGAAGGCCAGCAGCTGGACGTACGTGTCGGAGTGCGGGAAGTACCACTTCCATGTGGCCTGCATGAAGAAAGAGGCGATTGAGGCTGTGGAGGAGGGCAGAGGGCAGGAGATTGAGAAGCTGGCGAATAAACTCTCGGTTGCTGGTAGATCAAGAAGCGCAAAGGCAAGTAGATTTGCAAAGATAGCGAAGATCGTGAAGATTGCCATCGGCTTCGTGATGGCCGCCGTCGTCGGAGATCCGAGCACACTTCTCATCTCCGTTATGACCACCCTCTTCAGTAATAATGGATAGTCCGAAGCAGGAAATCAGCTTCTTTCATTTATTATTCTCCCCTTTTTTTCTTGATTAATCTGTTTGTTTCAATCATTGCATCTCACTGTACAGAATAGCCAGGTGTTTTTGTATATGTTGTATTTAAATTGCTATGTGAAATTTTTGGAATAGACATTAATTGAATTGGTGGGAATACAATAGGATATACCCGTTGACATGTTATTACCTGACTTCGAAGGAAAGGGTGGATTGCAACTAAAAATTAGTTATATTTTTAATGAAGTTCTCGCACAATTGTCCATGTCAACTAGCGGTGCAAAACTAACGACATAATTACTCATTATCGAAATATTATATAAGACAAAATAACTGTAAAAGTTAAGTGAAAATTTAGTTTGGCTATCTTAAAAATAATTTAATATGTAAAAGTTATTTGACTTGTATGCAACGCTATGTCGCTAACCATCCGCCCAAGTAAACGCGGATAGGACTTTACCTATACGCTTCCGTATGCGCGTTTTAGGTGCAGAAAAAAACATAGGAAGATTATGCTCCTCTCGAGTCTCGCCGCGTTAAAAGAAAGCTATTGAGAAAAATACAAGGGATCGACGATCGAGAGCAAGAAGACGGTTCAGTCCTTGTCGACCAATTTTCCCTTTCGATCGGGCTGTTCTTCCGCCAGTTTGATCGAGCCAATTCGATTCGAATCGGTTGAAGAGATTCAAAGCTCATTCAAAAAAATGAGTTTCATCTTTGCCAAGAAGAAAACCCCAGCTGGTGATTGCTCTGTTCTCTCTCCTCCATTATAGCACGCCTTTTACTGGTGGAGTTATTCATTTAGTTTTCTCGAATCGTCATTTATCACAATGGAATCTTGTTACGTCTATGATAGCTCAATTACCTATTTTGGTAGTCTGAGTTGATTGCGTTGCTATGCGCATCTGTAAAATTTATGTGAAGATTCGTTGCTTCTTTGAAATCAGAACTGCTGCGGGAGAACAAGAGGATGCTGGATAAATCAATCAGGGATATAGAGAGGGAAAGGCAAGGTCTTCAAGCTCAAGAGAAAAAACTTATTGCTGAAATTAGGAAAACTGTCAAGCAAGGACAAATGGTATAACTTTTTACTGGGTCCTAGGTCTTCAATGCAACAGATTCAAAATTTAGAGCATATGATGCCTTTTGATTCTGACAGCTGTCTCATGAGATCATCTCGAGAGTTTTTCCTTTCATTCATCTTAACTTAGCATTGAATTTTAAGTATTTTGTTTGATATTTAGATTATAGATGAAGTTCCTTCCATAAATTGTGATACCAAATGAGTGAAAAATTCAGAAATGGCTCAGAGTTTCACAAGATTCAATTGAGTATTTCACATTTATCTGTTTAACTCTTTTATTTTACATGAACCGTGAAGGTAAATAAATAAGCTGGTTGGCTATGTTTGGCAGTACCCATTTACTTAACAATCCAGTCACTCTGACATCTTTGTTTATCTGGTGTTACATATTTTTGCCATGCTAATAGATCTTTAGCTCTTCACTCCTTAGTAATATCTTGACAAAATCCCGATGCCAACTTTCATGATATTGAGGCCCTTAGGATGCATATTTCTCTGGCCCATTGGAACGCAACTTGTCACATTTGCAATATACCACACAATCACTCCTAGCTGACATGGCATTATTTCAATGTTTTCCTTCAAATTTGCAGTTCGATGTGAAGTGCACAGTTTCCTCCAATATCTATGTTTGAAGAAGAACAATAATAACATGCCTTGTTTCATTGCAATTGTAATTTACCTTTAAAATTTATTATTGTCTTAGATTAGTAATATTACATTCTTCAAGTGGTGCATTTCTTTCCCCTCATTTAGGCGGTACTTCTCCATTATGTTGGTTTCAGTTTGTCCAGCTTGACTTATCTTTTGTTAAGTTCATAAAATAATATGGTGTGCGTTGTTTCTTGCTCATTAGAGGTATACTTTACTGCAGGCAGCTGTAAAAGTCATGGCAAAAGATCTTATCAGAACAAGACATCAGATTACAAAATTTTATGCGCTCAAATCACAACTACAAGGTGTATCACTTAGGATTCAGGTATTTTAATGGTTATGTTATCTACAAAATGAGAAATGGCACATTCATTATTTTGATGAGTTTTCTTATTCAGATGCTCTCCACATTGATTGTCTGTCTGATTCACATGTTTTTCGACCTTGTACTTATTGATAAATTGAATTTATTTCCTGGCCTTATCCTAAGTCTATATGGCATAGGTAAATTAAAGTTTGAGCTCATGCTGTTGTTGATTGAAATAAATCATGTAACAGTATGTTGTCGTTTTGTTCGCTGCTGGTTTTCTTGAGCTTTATGAAGAGTTTAAATTTCAGGTTATCATCATCAAGCTGTCATTCTAGCACTACTTTGACCTGATTTGTGTGAATTTTATGCTTTCATTGAACCCTATGTAAGGGAATTAATATTTTTTCTATGATTGATGAATCTCTGGTATGTATCCAATGATGAACACAGTATGCTGTTTTGATTTAAGACTGAAGCACCCCAAGAATTTTGGACCTTCATGCAGTTGAAGTGGAAATGACAGTATACAACATACCAGACAATCAAAATAATAATAATAATACTCTTTGCTATAATTTTTTTCTGGCATCAATGGCATGAGTATGAATTGTTGCATGAACAATGTTGAAAGTATTACCACTTTCTCATCTTATATGTTATCTTCCAAATTTCTTCATCATCGTCTTCATCAGAAGTTGTGCTTGTTCTAACTATTTGGGATTGGCCGCATGAAACTTCTCTGCTCATTAAACTTTATACAAGCTTGAATCACTAGTAATGTTTAGAATACGTAGGATAAGTGTCAAAATTGATGGTTGCTCAAGGAATACTTCACCACTTTCCAAGCAAATGGGATAAATTATCTATATATCATCTTATTTCCATCGATCCTAACGTGTTGAAGTCAACTTGAAGGAGTTTAGGTGAACAAATTCTTATATGGCCTAAATGATTAATGCAATACTGTCCACTCACAATTGCTTATTGATTTGACTATACACTCCTTATCTAATGGTTTTGCATGAGCCCTACATGCTACTCCAACATGCCACCTTTTCTTTCCATTTGAAGCTATGGTTTTGTTGTTGGAAGAGGTCGTGGAGGAGGATGTATTGTCCCACAAACCATCCATCAAATCATTGTCGGGACTACCTCCACAATTGTTATTATCAGATTTTTGTGGAATATCCAACTTTACAAACAACTCAGAAAACTCCTCTGGTTCATCACAACTTATTGTAGCTACCCCCACTTCTCCATTTTTGGTATTGCTTTTGTGCATATCCAAGACTCTTATGTTTTACTTGATTTTAAGATTTTGTTTTGCGTTGCTGACACACTGCATAACATATATACTGTATGTAGTCAATATTAATAAAATATTAAAAATAATAGTTAATTGATATAAAACATTAAAAATGACTAATATATTTATTTAACAAATTATATTAATTGATATAATTTTTCTTGTTTCCATCTTTGTTCTTTTTATCTTCCTTCTAGTTGAGTTAACCCTTCTAACCATAGAAGCTATTGGTTCTTTTAAGTTTTAACTGTAGAAATCACTAGACAGCATTTGCTAAATAATTTAAAGAAATGAACAGTTGGCTTGTGCATTGTCTGGTAAGATTGTTCTTAGAAGTGCCAAGGTTTTCAATTCCTCATCTCACTGCATTAAGTTTTCATTCATTGTGTAAAAACTTGCTTTTCTCTAGGTAGTTCATTGTTAAGAAATTCAGCCTAAAAGATAAATTATATGTCTCCATTCGGATAACAGGGACTTGGGAGAGCATGCAGCAGAGTACATGTGCTTGTTGTTCTTTGATTAACTACAGATATCTTAAGTTGACACAGAAACACAAGGACAAAAAAAAAAGTACAAAAGTTGGGAAATTGTCACTTAATATATGGGAAATAATCGAAGTCAATCCAAGAGCAGAGTTGAAAAACTTGAACTTATATACTAAGGAAAAAGACCAACTGTTAAGTTGCTAGGAAGACAATTAAGAAAAGAGTTATTTTTGCCATTAAAAAATTTATGAAAGAGAAATTCATCATATAGATCTCGAAGAAAATTATATAGTTGCATTAGAACTGTATTGTCATGATGAGAAATTTAATTGTCTTCTTACTGATATCATTATTGACTGATTTAATTGTCTTCTTACTGAATATTGTATTTTTTAGTCACTGTTAATTAACTTCCAAGTATGTTTGCAATTTGTTTCCTTCATTATGAGCATCATGATCGCTATCTTAAATAATTGCTGGTAGACACTCAAATCAACCCAAGCAATGGGTGAGGCTATGAAAGGTGTTACAAAGGCCATGGCGCAGATGAATAGGCAGATGAATCTTCCAGCGTTGCAGAAGATAATGCAAGAGTTTGAAATGCAAAATGAGAAGATGGAAATGGTTAGTGAGGTAATGGGTGATGCTATAGATGATGCCTTGGAAGGAGATGCGGAAGAGGAAGAAACAGAAGAATTAGTGAATCAGGTCCTTGATGAAATTGGCATAGACGTTAATGCAGAGGTGAACATTTACATGTTTCTGACCTTGCAGTTTCATCAAAGCTTTGATTTTGCTCGTGGTGTAAGGGTCGGCTTACTGTTCTAACTCTCTTGGCTTCTTTTGTTACAGCTTGTCAAAGCACCATCAACCATGGTGGCCAAACCCGAGGTCGTTAACAAAGTTGCTCAAGTTGAAGCAGTCGGGCTTGGAGATAGTGGAATAGATGATGATCTACAAGCAAGGCTAGATAATTTAAGAAAGATGTAACTGATCATGACGTTTTAAACCACAGAGTGCATAGTTATATAATGTTTTTCTATCATCTGATCATGTAATTATTACCTGCATTTTGTTGTTTGATTTTATATATTTTCTATGGAAGAGTGACAAAGTCCAGACTTTTCTTAAACTTTCTCTTCCATCCGCAGTACACTTCTAATCTCATTTTGGCAGCTGTGAATTACATCATCTTATAGTAAACGAATGAGAGTCTGAGCTTACAGCAGGGTCGGCCCTGGAGGAGGGTGGCACTGGGCCACGGTCCTGAGCCCATAATTTGAGAGGGTCTAAACAATTATTTTTTTTATTATTATGTATTATAGACATATAATTGGGGCATTGGATAGTTGGAACTAAATTCATATTTCAGAATCTTTTAATATTGTCTTTTATTTTTATGGCATGTAATTGGAATATTAGATAGTTGGGGTTCAAAGTTATTTTGGATTTTTTTTTTCGTCCGGGGTCTCCTATGTAGAAGGACCGGAGCTGGCTTACAGGCTTCAGTCAAGCTATGAGAAGTCTACATCGTATCTGAAAGGATTCAAAGAAATGACAATCCAAAAAAAGAGAGAATATTTTCAGCCCCGTTTAAAACTTTCTGCTAATGCCCTACGCATGCGCTAAGTATAAATGAATCATGCAATATTAACTAAAACTCTCCGAGTCATCACTAATTAGTGATTAGTTATGAGTGTTCAAAAGTTTAAAATAAATGTCAAATTAGAGCTTACCATGTGTTATGGACATCAATTGTATAATTAATACAATCAAATCCTATATGTTTTTGTTCGAAGCTGCATGGTATCTATATGTAATAAACCATTAACATTTTGTTTTATAGTAAAATAATATATTATACATATCATTTTCATAAATTATCACTAAATTATAAGTATTGAAAATTAACATAGGAGATAATCTTATATCAGAAAAATATTAAAATTAATTATATGATTCTCAATAATAAAATAAAACATTAAATTAAAATTATGAAACCAAAATTAATAAAATAAATATAAATAAGCTTAAAATTAGTATTATTATTTTGACATCGACTTGTTTGGTAAAGAATATTGGAGAGATGAGGACAATTGGGGTTGCCCTCAAGCTTCAGAATTAGGAATCTCCTGATTATATCCATACTCTCAAACTTTATAATATATTGTGAGCAATAATTTATTGAACACAAATATATTTTAAAAAAATTCAATTCGTGTTTAAAAAATTATTGTTCTCAATATATTGGGTCAAATTAGAATTTTTAAAATGAATTAAAATTTTTAAATATTTTTTATTTTAAAAAATTATTGCTCTCAATATATTTGGTTAAATTGATATTTGATGGCATGATTATAATCAGGATAATTGAACACACCGAATCTAGTTTTATGTCAATCCAAGTTCATTTAGTTCATCACCCAATTTTACTCAAAATTGGCTGATAGTCCAAATAACCTCGGATTGACATGAAACATGTTCTTATATATTCGTCTACCTCTCCTGATTATATTTATACCCTTAAACTTCAATTTGACCTAATATATTGAGAGCAATAATTTTTTGAACATGAATATATTTGAAAAATTTAATTCGTGTTCAAAAAAATATTGTTCTTAATATATTGGGTTAAATTAAAGTTTGAGAGTATGGATATAATCAGGAGAGGTAGACGAACATATAAAAACTTGATGACTTTGGATTGACATAAAGCTAGATTTTATGTGTTCAATTAGTTCTTCTGATTATATCTATGCTCTCAAATATTAATTTAACCCAATATATTGAGAGTAATATTTTTTTTAAATAAAATATTTAAAAAATTTAATTCGTGTTCAAAATCGGCCAAATAGATTAAATGACTTTGGATTGATATGAAACTAGATCCAATATATTCGGCTAGTTCTCCTGATTATATCCATACTCTTAAATTTCAATTTGATCCAATATATTGAGAACAATGATTTATTGAACACGAATATATTTGAAAAAATTAATTCATGGTCAAAAAATCATTGCTCTCAATATATTAGGTCAAATTAATATTTGAGAGCATGGATATAATCATGAAAGATAGACAAACATATAACGTGTTTCATGTCAATTCGAGATCATTTGGTCCATCAGCCGATTTTGGGCAAAATCAGCTGATGAACAAAATGACTTTGGATTGATATGAAACAAGTTTTTATATGTTCGTCTATCTCTCCTTATTATATCTATGCCCTCAAACATCAATTGATCTAATATATTGAGAGTAATGATTTTCTGAACACGAATTAATTCTTTCAAATATAGTCGTGTTCAACAAATCATTGTTCTGAATATATTGGGTCAAATTTAAACTCGAGGACATGAATATAATCAAGAGAGATAGACGAACATATAAGAACGTGTTTCATGTCAATCCGAAATCATTTGGTCCATCAGCCAATTTTGGGTAAAATCGGCTGTGTCAAATTAACATTTGAAAGTATGAATATAATCAAAAGAGACGAATACATAAGGACTAGTTTTATATCAATCCAAGATCATTTCGTCTATCAACCGATTTAATCTCAAATCGATTTTAATTTATAAAAAATAAATCATTTCTACTTATTTCAAAACTTATTTAACTGATTTAATTAAAAATTTAGCGTTCAGATTTAAAATCAAATCAATTAAAAATTTGACATTTCAATATAAAACTAAATCGATTTAACTATTCCATAACACCAGTTAAGGATAAAATCATAAATGAATACGTAATTTAATTATTTTAAAATATAAAATGAGCATTTTATAGACTTATGTGCATGGTTCAGAAAAAAAAACTGTATTAGATTAGAGATCGTAGGAAGGCAGGAAATAAATATTAGAAAGGCACCGGAGCAGTTAAGTTCCGTCCACTGTGGCTGCTGCAACCTGCTGTTATTGCTGCATCTGTTAACTATTTGTCCCTACCCACAATAATTCATACTCACATTTAATGTTGTTTTAATTCAATATTATATATATGTTGGAAGTCAAAAAATGATAGGTTGAAATAAAAAAGCGAAAATTTGGTTCACGAACACCCCCCCATGATCATGTGGGCGACGATCATGTTATCCGAGTTACATCTATATTAAAAATAAACAAACCATTTCATGTAGAAATTCCACTGTAAACATTTCAAAGGCACGGACATTGCAAATTGAAGATTCAGAGTCTAGTTGACAAAGAAAAGGGGATTCCTCACTAATTATTTGTCTTTCGTTCTGAGTTAACCCAGCTGAGTGAAACCATGCTTTTCCATTCTATATATGTTTCTATGAGTGGTCGTGTATGAGAAATCATAAAGGTGAAAGAATGACTGATGAGAGCAAAATGGAAGACGATTCTATGTGCACGACTAGAACAATGAATATTTACATTCAATAGGGCAACTGATAACAGACCTTCATGTATGATCATCAGAGACAACATTCTGCAACTGCAAGTTATTTGGATCACCTGTGTATTGTCGCACAAAGGCTCTCCTCCACCAAACCTCAAAGGCCCTCTGCATGTTGGGGCAATTGTCACCATTACTCAAAAAACAATCAGACCATCTTAATAAGATTGATTGTTGTTCCACCATGGGCAATGTTAAGATTGTGGCACATAGTCCATCTTCTACCATCTTTTTATCAAACTCCCTACAAGCTCTTTTCATCCAACCAAAATCATCATATAGAGCTTCCAGCCATGTCCTCAAAAGAGATATTTTTGCATCTTTAGATACCAAAATCTGTCCTCTTCCTAATGCAACAAACAGTTGAGCAGTGATCCTGCTGATCTCAAATCTGTACATGCATGGTATCTTGGAATGGCAAGTAGAAAGCTCTCTCTGGTCTCCCCAGAGAACCACAAATTCATCTGCGATTCTCTTGTTTATTAGGATGTCAACAAGCCACTGCACATTGTCAGCTTCTCTAGCTACCTCGTTCATCAAGGAAGCTCGATCACCCAGACATTCAACGTTTGCAGCCTCGGAAAACAACTGCATAAGATGATCAAGGCATTTATGGCACAAGTAGTACAGGGATTCCTTGGAGACATCAAGCTTGTTATATTGTGCATTGCTGTGGTTTACATCCTCCTTAAGCAAGCTAGAAATTAAGGTTTTCATATCTCGCCGAGCCTTCTTATCCTTGGATTGTAGAATGCCATCAAATATCCCTAAAAATATGGAATCAGCGTTTGCAAAACTAGATGGTTCAACTGAGACTCTCTGAAGGATTCCTCTGACTGGCTCACTTAACTTCTGAATGTGAAGCTTGCCAATAATAGATGTTACCTTCTCTTCCTCATATTCAGACCAAGGAATGGCTTCCAAATAGTCAAGACAGGCAGAAATTCCCTCGTCAAATTTTATATCCACAGATACCTGCAACAAATTCCGGCATTTTTTCCTTCTGTTATGTAAGTTTTATGCTTGTTGCAAAAAAAAAAGCTACTTCTACTATTACAGTCAAACATCAGAAATCAAATTTGATACAATCTGAGAGGAGAGAAAAACAGAAGTAAATATATGTTGTTTTAGATTTTATCATTCCAAAATAGAGCCAGATCTCCAAATACTAGAGTTGTATTTCTGCATTGCATTTTATGCCCAACATCTTAAAATGTAAATTTCAGAAACTTTTGGAGTTTTAAGTTTTTAAAACAAAAAACTTTGCAAATGATAACAAAGGCACAGAGAAGAAGGCTAACATAGAACTTTAGTCCTGCATCTATCTTTTGAAAGGAGATGAAGACATTTATATATTTCTACATCTACAAAGAAATGTCTTATAAAGTGGAACTCTGGTGAAGCCACATGGTGAAACTATGTTGGTAATCTGCAAAGTTCATGGGTTAACTCATCTAAACCTATTGGAGCATTGCACTGCAGTTTGAGGATTTCTGTGTTATCACTTTCTTGAAAGGATTTTAAAGGATAAAACATAAGAAAAAAAATTCAAGGACTTGAGTGATATCCTATGAATTGAAGAGGATGGATAATCCCACCAAAGAAGATCCTAATAAAAAGAGAAAGGGACAACAAGGTGTTGATGTTTGAAAACAGCAAGGTATTAAGCCTAATGGTTGAATAGAAAAATTATTGGATCAAAGGATGTGACTTTGATAAGATAGGATTTACCTCTATGGCTCTATAGCAAGGGACAAGTTCACACAGCTGGAATCTGCAGTTGATGACAAAAGTAACAGACGGAATCTAGAAATTTGGAAAAAAAATAAATCAAAAACGTAGGAATAATCAACTGGGACTACCTAACATATCCAGTACAGACAGTAAATGCTTTTGGTGGGAAAAAACAATGAAAAAACTGCTCATAAATTTCAATTGCTATGGTCATAGAATTCAATCCCATCACTTTTAAGGAGGTTATGTCATCTCACATAATGTTCTTCTTTAAAAATAAGCTATTAACAATGAAGGAATGTTTTGAATAACAAAATTTGAGTTGCTGTCACAGTGTAAGCCAATTGATTACAAGTGGCTATTCACATGGAAAAGATCATGAACGATAGTATTGAAAAATACAGAGATAGATTGGTAACTAATGGGTAAACTAAAAAGAAAGAATGACCTTTAATATTTGTTCTCTATTAGCTAGAATCATTTCTATTAGATTGTTCTTAGCATTGGCTTTCTACAAAGCTTCAAATTCATCAAATATAAAAAAAAAAATGCATTCCTAAATGATCATTTAAAACAAAATATTTACATGGATCAACTAGAGGATTTTACAGGGTAAGCACGTTTAAAAATTGTGCCAGAGTTTAGGTCTTCGACGGGAACAAAACAGTTTTGATATTGTAACCTGTTGTGTCAATATAATCTCAACACTTATGTAGAAATAGGTTACAAATTATTCCATTGATACACTACTTCAATTGATATTTGAAAATAAAAAAACTACATGTATTACAAGAATCACCACCTCAAAGTCATAGCCATCAAGTGTTTACATTATATGTCTCATATCATTTTATAGTTTTGATAAACAAAATACAAAAAAAAAATATTTTTTCTTTCTACTTGAATTTTTTTTTTCTTTTGAAAAGAAACCTTTTCTAACTATTTTTATTTGTTTTCTTTTTAGTGAGTAAGAACATTCCAACTAACTGGAGGGGATAAAAAAACTTCATATATGAGATGTATATTCTACATTAGAAAAGCAGGCTTATGTCAAATCTTTATTCATTTAAATTAATGTTTGTAATAGCAACAACATTTCCTTCATTAGTCAAGGTTCACTGGACAAACAAGTTTTTTTTTTTTTATCTTTCCTACCAAAATCCTTAATCTAATGCCTTGACCGACTGACTATTCACTCAGATCTCACATTTGTCTTTCAGTTTTCCCAGCTACTTCTCAATGCTTGTTTGTCATCACTGACTAGCCAATGTCTTCACTTAACAACCCTCTTGGTACCTCTCTGACCCAACCATTTTATATTAAGTATTAGCACCTAATGATGACAGTTTCAAATGGTAATCACACGTTATTTAGCAACTATGACTATAGTGCATCCCAGTTTACACATTTCATCACCATTTAAATTGCAAGAAGTAAAAAAGAATCAAAATGAGTTGCTTCATGTCATTAGTTTAATGGAAAGTTGAAGCCATGACCCTAAATTCTGAATTTCATATGCAGGACTAACCTCTCTAAGACCATACATCTATGAAATTCAACACAACCATCCTTGCCGACAAAACAATTTAGGAATCCCATCCAGTACTATTGACCCTAGTCAACTTACCCATTATCAAGGTTATCATAGAAGTATAAATGGGTAAACCTACTAGCTGTTGTGAAAACCCAGGTAATGTGGAGTAAAACAATGACATGCTATTCAACCCTCAATCATGTTGCTATACAACAAAGTTCTAGATGAATCTGTAAGTGAGCACAGAGCGACAGACATGGTGGTGGGATAAAAACCAGAATAGGTACTACTTGGCTCACAAATAGTACTTTAACAAAAGACAAATGCCAAATTGCACCATGAAGAATAATATATTCAACGTCACATTATGGAATTGTGATTTTATTTTACTGGAAAACGATACTTTTTGTTCATCTACATCAACCAAGATGGAGACTTAACAGAAGGGCTGGAGAAAAGAAGGAATCCTTGGCTACTTGCATTTAGTTTAAGCTAATATAACAATTTCCAATTAATTAGGTTTTGTTTTCTTAAATTTCAAAAGATCTGATATCGTTTAGAAAGCTGGTTGATCGCAAACTAAAAAAGAAAAAGAGGGCACCGGCTTGAATTCTTACAAGTTAATCTCTATCTAATAAGCGATGGATTTTACAATAACAGAGCATACAATTAAGTTTCCCAAACTTACCTGGAGCAAGCCAAGAACCTTTTCGACATCCTCTCCGGCCAGCATCCGCCTCAGATTGTCGGAGTACATGAGCCCCACCGCCTCCACGTAGACTTCAGCATCGTCGCACTCACAGATCTCCACGACGACCGGTCGGCTACTCGTTCTGCCACATATCCCTGTTAGCTTCTCCGCGAAGAAACGGCTGCGGGCCGTCAACACCCGCTGGTGCGCAGCCATACGGATTCGCATCCCGTTGCTGGAGCTTACCGAGAGCTTCAAGTCGCTGGGGCCCTTACTAGCGAGGACCGCCGCTATCCTCTCTTGCAGGTCGTGCTGCTGCGTCCGCATAGGGGGCCGGAGCGGGGCGCCCTCCTGGGCCATCATCTCGAAGAGTGTGGTGGTCCTTGGGGCCGGAAACGAAGGACGCAGGGGAGAGGGGAAGGCGGATGCCTCGGAGGATCCAGAAACAGTTGCCGGAAGTTTCGGCGGAGGAGAGGAGGCCGGGGACAGGCGAGGCGAGGAGATGAAACCTTGGCGGATCATGGCGGAGACCTCGCCGGACTTCAACAAGTTCTCCGCGACCACCGCCATCTGGAGAGAAGTGAGGTGCCGGTATCGGACGCTCGGCCTCCACCGGCCCAAAATAACTGAGGTCTGAGGATAAAGCGGACGATTCCTTGAAGCTTCTAACGAGACTGATGTTCGAGATCACCGACGAATTAACATTCACTGGGAGGTAATATATTTTTTATATTTATCTATATATTTATTTATTATTATTATTTTGCGTAATGAATGCGTAGTGGCGACAGCGTGGTACGCCTCGGTGGAACATCCACAAATCAAATTTTTGAGTGTGAAAATGCTGTCAGGTGTTCGATTGTTGGAAGGTTAAAAGGTCGTATTAAAAGGGTAAAAATTAAAAAGGATTTTTTAATCATTAAAGACGATTTATTATTCGAAATATGGACTCTTCGTCTCTGCCTGACTGCTTCCGCGGTGGAGATCGGATCCTCTCCCTAAAATTACCTTTCTCTGTCCTACTCGTCATCCCAGTTTATCTTAGTTCATTCCTATTAATACTATAATCCTTAGGTGACTGAGGTGATAAGTAGAACACGAAGACAGACAACTTTAGGGATAGAGGATCCGCTCTCTCCGTGGACCGTATTTATTTACGGGAGGCCTGGTCGACTAAAAGTATAAGCTTATTCAGAGCATAGAATATATGTATGGAATTGGAATTTTCTACGAGGTTCGACTATGTTTTTTTTATCCGTCCTTAAAGAGTGTCCACATTTTTTTTAAGATTCTTTTGTATCACCTCACATCAATTGTAATTTTTTTTTTAATTGGCATGGTGTATCTAAGTTTTCGGCTCTATTAATTCTGAGAATTAAAATTTTTCAACGGTTAGTAGAATAAATAAATAAAAAGTATACATGAAGACTCATTTTGACCGTATTCGAATCCACTGTCAGATAAAAATTTTCTATAATACATCGTTAGATAATCTAATCACGACACTCAAAGACTAGGATTGTAAACGAATCGAGTTGAGCCGAGCTTTAGGGTATTCAAGCTTGTTTGATAAAGTAACCGACTCGAGCTGAGCTGAACTTAAAATGAACCAAGCTTTTGAAATGAGTGTTCAAGTTTGACTTGGTTTATTTTTTATGAGCTTAAGCTTGTTTGAAGTTTGGCTTGAGCTTGGTTCGTTTAAGTATTATCGAGCTCTCAATTCAAGCTTGACTTGAGCTTGGTTCGAGCTTGACTTGAGCTTGGTTCAAGCTTAGTTCGTTTAGATGTTATCGAGCGCTTAATTCAAGCTTGTTTGATTGTTTGAAACTTTTAGTTGTTTGATGGTTCAAGCTTAGTTCGTTTAGATGTTATCGAACGCTTAATTCAGGCTTGTTTGATTGTTTAAAACTTTTAGTTGTTTGATTGGTTACTGAGCTTGATAATTTAAACTTATTTATTTATTTTATTTTATTATTTATTTAGCATATTGAAAATAATTTTATTAATGAATATGGTTCGTGAACATTGTTCACGAACGTTAACGAGCTGAACACATATGTGTTCAAGCTTGTTTGTTTAGCTTAACGAGCTGTTCAAGTTTGTTTGTTTAATTAATCTTATG
>JBBMJZ010389904.1:0-14729 GCA_037833815.1 Zingiber zerumbet | reverse complement strand
CAAACAATTTAAGCGGGTTGGGTTGGAATTTTATCAACTCAAGTCCGCCGTGGGCCGACCCGCCTAGGCCCGCGACCCGCACGGGTCGGCCCGCTCGGGCTTGGGTTCGTCCACGGGTTGAAAAACACATATAAGCTAAGTTTTATGTCAATTTATTATCTTTCTTTGTTATAATTTTGAAATAAAAATAGTATTTTTCATCCAACATAAATACTCGTTTGTGTTCATTTATATTTAAAATACATAAATACATTTAATTGTAAAAACCTTTTTCGAAGTAAAATGTTGAAGATATAAAATATTTTTAAATTTTTTTAAAAAAATTTTTATGGGCCCTCGAGTTGGCCCGTCAAACTCGCAACCCGCCTTAGAATGAGTTGGGTTGGAAATTTTCCAATACGCTAAATTGACGGGTTGACCCGCCAAGTCAAATAGTTAGCCCGTCATGGGCCGATCAACCTCGCCATGGATTAGCCCGTCTGGCAGCTCTAGCTAGCTGAGGATTATCATTTTTTGTTTTTTCTCGAAGACGGTAACTTCGTCCCTCGCGGCCTCGCTTACTCTGTCCCAAAGTCCAACCAACCCTCCAGACAAAGCATGGTCTCCGCTCTAGTCTTCCGTATGCAAACCCCAAAGGAAGCAGCTGCGACTGCTCCACCGCCTCAATATAAGTCAAACATCTCTCTTGTTCCTCTGTTTCCTCCGAATTCGAACCCTCTCTTCTTCGCCTTCTCGATCCCTCGGTCCTACGCAGTGAGGGCATCGATCGGGACCAGCGGAGGCGGCAACGCCGGAGGCGGAAGATCAGGGTTGCAGACTCTGTGAACATTCTCGGGAAGGGGAGGAGTTGCGGTGCAGATACCGGTACCGTTCTCTTTCCTGATTCTTCTCGTTCTATTCGCTTACGCTGATTCATGGATCTGGCATGCTTGGTGGCATCGGGGTTAGGATGCGCAGCTGAGATTAATTAGTTACCATGGTTGACTCTGGAAAAAAAAAAGTAATCCCTAGTTGAAGAAGAGAATGCCCATATGTGAAGTAGTTGTGTCTAACATTACGTGTTGTACCTAGTAAGCAACACTGTCGAACTCTGTAAAAGCCATTGGCTAAACATATAACAACCTTTTTTTGTGGTTTCCACACTCATGATTACATCTATATTAAGATAAAGTCGCTGATTTTAGAGAATACAACAAAAAATTCGTGTATTCCTCATTTGCGTCTAGTTAATTTTCAATTAGAATGGATTTTCTCCATGTTCATGCTCATGCCTATCACTGTGCAGATATTAGACAATTGCTTATTTTCTTTATGGATTCATACCCGATTATTATCTCTCCTATAAGAACTAGGATTCTTATAATAGATAAAGCTATAATCTCGAAGGTGAAGTGAGTAGATTGAAATAAGAAAAACTGGTAATTACAAATAGACAGTGTTAAGAAAAGGGTAAGAACTGATAATTAGGTGGTATTAGAATTGCAACTTGTGCTCCTAAACTAAAGAATTACAATAAATAATAGAAAATGATCAAGCGATTGAAAATAAACCAAATAGAAAATAACAACATATATTTATATGGAACAAAGTAATATTATCATCTAAGTAAAAGGTATTTGTGGTTATCCAGTAAGTTGCATCTGCAAGGATCTACACTGCCAATTCTGCATTCAATGTTTGCATTTCCTGTAAGTACCTTTCAAGCATTTGACTGCAAGCCACTCAAAGGTAAACAGGGCTTAAGAATCCACAAATCTAGATTATTCATCTGCCTAACCTTCCTACAATCTGGCCCTGTTCATTTGCATGCAGCTCTTCATTTCCAATGTGTGTTTCCTATATACTTGGGGTTACCATGTAGGGCTGCTGTGTTGAAAGTGCTTGATGATCTGCAATACTGTGCTAATTGCTACTCATGTGTACTATTTCACCAGTGGTCTTCATTTTGAATTTTAGAACACAATAGATGTTTAATATTTTCAGATCAGCCTAGTCAATGCAATAAACTTTATCACCGTACAGGTCTCCAAGTTGATCTGGCCAGTTCTGAACTGTTTCTTATCTTCATAGCAAAAATTGATTAATCTAGCAAAAAATAAACCATCGATTTGAATCTAGTTGGAATGGATCAATTTGGCCTAGTTTTTCTATTCCTTTTTTTTATTGTCATCTTTTTGTCAGTGATGTCTTAGTTGTGGAGGTGATCTAGTTAAAATTTACTTGCAATAGATGATGCCTTATCTTACTCATTTATTGGTATAGCATGTTCAACACAATTGTTGTTTTAGTTTGAATTGATCTGATTTAGGCCTTTAGTTTTTCTCTGACAGTTGAACTAAATATTAGTAGGAAGACTTTGCATAATAGTAAAGTTGCTGGCATGTGACTTTTGTTAGGACTAAAAGAATTAAGATATCTCCATAATGATATGATATTGTCCACTTTGGCCTAAACCCTTATGATTTTATTTTTGGGCTCTATCCAAAAGGCTTCATACCAATAAAAATATTTTTTCCTTATAAGTCCATCATCCTTTCTATGTGTTTTCAATATAGGACTTTATTTGCAACCATTGCAGCCCAATAATCCCCCCTCAAACGAAGGACCTCCCCCTCAGGTCTCTCTGCTTGATGTCATCTGATCCTTGATCCACTAGAGCTTTCCTGTTCCTCGGTCCAATCGACCTACTAGAACTTCCTTGCCCCTCGATCCATCCGACCTACTAGGACTTCCTTGCCCCTCAGTCCAACCGACTTACTAGGTCTTCCTTGCCTAGCCACAACTAAGGCTTCTCTTTTTTATGTAAGTGACATGAGAGCCCTCACTTCCTTCATTAGAGGTCAATATTTCACCCACATGGCTCGATTGGACCATGACTCTTGTGCATAGTCAACGGTTAGTCCTTCTGGCAATTCAGGCTTTAATATTAATTGTTATGACCAAAAGAATTAAGATATATTCATAATGGCATGATATTGTCCACTTTGGGCCTAAATCCTCATGGTTTTATTTTTTGAGTTTTTCCCAAAAGATCTCATACGTATGAAGATATATTTCCTTTAAAAGTCCATGATCCTTTCCATGTGTTTTCAATGTGAAACGTTGTTTGCAACCATTGCAACCCAACAACCTTGAGGTTATTGGTTCGATTCACGAAAACAGCCTATTGCAAAAATGCATGGTAAGGCTGCATACAATGGATCCAATGTGATGCGACCCTTCCTCGAGTTGGTGTAATTTCCCTCGGTCAAAGTTGATCAAGTTGGCTAAGCTTGAGTTGGTTCAAGCTTGAGTCTTGATGTTTAAGTTTTAATGTTTGACAATATATGCAAATTGCAGGTGCCAATTGTCCATATGGGAGATCAAAGGTTAACCAGAAGAGTCAAGTAGGTCAAGGTTGACCTGATACTTGGAGGTTAGACAAGGACAAGACCAACGTGAAGGTTGGCTGAAGAAGAAAATTCAAGTGGGTCAATGTTGACCTGACACTTGGTATGGAAAGTCCTGGTGAGTGAAGTCAAGCAGATTGGAAAGTCTTGGTGAGTAAAGCCAAGTATATGCAAATCCTAGTAAGTGAAGCTAGACAAATGGAAATCCTGGTGACTGAAGCCAGGTGAAAAGTCCTGGTGAGCAAGTCTGGCAGATGCAAGTGTGAGTAAAGCTAGGCAGATAGAAATCCTGGTGAGTAAAGTCAAATGGAAAACCCTAGTGAGTGAAGCTAGGCAGTGAGGAAGTCCTAGTAAGTGAAGTAAAATCCAGGTGGTTCAAGGTTGACCGGACATTTGGCGTTTAGAAGTCCAAGTGGGTCATGGAGGATTGGACACTTGGCATGAGACGGTAAGTCCAAGTGGGTCAAGATTGACCGGACACTTGCACGAGGAGGAAAGTCCAAGTGGGTCAAAGGATTGACCAGACACTTGGTGATGAAGTCCCTACAGGTCATGGTTGAGCGGATGCTAGGCAATGAGGAGTCTCAATAGGTCACGATTGACCGTATGTTGGGCGTGGGAACCCTAGAGTTGAGTTAAGCAAGTTTGGGTTGGTCAATCGATTAGGTGATCAATTGAGCCAGAGCCCAATCGATTAGTGGATCGATTGGGCCGTGCGTTTTTGTCGTGAGGAGCTGAATCGATCAGGTGATCGATTGAGAGGAATTCGCGAGAGAACAGTCTCTGAACACACTGCATGCTATGCGGAATCAATTGGGAAGGTGCCCAATCGATTCCGGGACTTCTCGCGAGAACACAGAGGCACTCTGATCGATCCAGCTCCTCCAATCGATCAACCGATCAATTAAAATTATGACCATTGTACAGTTTGCAAGCTTTGGACGGCTGGGATCGCCTAGATCTGACGTGGCAATCGATTGGGAGTAAGCTCAATTGATTGGGAGGCCTAAATCGCGAAGAATAAAGCTGTTGGCGAGGTTCAAGCACAATAACACTTACACGATTCTTCTCCACTACTGTTCGCCGGACTTTGAGCTTGGAAGACAAGTGCTACTGCACTTTCCAACTGGTCCAGAGGCATCTTCATCAACAATAGATTAAGCAAGAAGCATTTTTTATTTGTTTTCTTGTATTTACTTTTTGCTTCGAGTTGTATCTTTGTTGTTGAGTTGTACAAGGTTTCTCCACCTCCGGACTGTTTCGAGAAGGAGTTGTTTTCATAGTGGAGAGTGTGCTCAAGTATAGATCCTTGGATTAGTTACCTCATCTTGAGGTGGATACCTAAATCCTAGTGTTAGCATTGATGGAGCTTCGTTTTGTGTTTTCCGTTGCATATCATTATCGGCGAAGCGAGATGAGCTATTCAACCCCCTCCCCCCAACTCTGAGTGACCCAACACCCCGAACCCAGTATTAGCGGGAACTTTGTGCACCGGGCTGCTCTTTTAGTTGAACTAAATATTATAGTTAACCTCAAAGATCTTGTCCAAAGACCCACTGAAACATTCTTAATAGCTTCTATATTTGCAAACAAATTTGTGAAAAATATTGCTTTTGTTACATCATCGACTAAGCTAAAATTTACTCTCAGATATTGGTTTTGTCTGTGTGACATAAGATCCTGATGTATCTTTCGTGAGAATATGTAGGTTTATGCATTCAGGTTGCTAACTAGTTCAAGTTTATAATTCCTGTTGGTTGCGTGTACCAAGACCTACTTATGGGTTGAATCAAGCAGTGTTACCAGTAAATCTTACATTGCTAGTGCAAGTCACTATATACTTTAGCTGATAAAGTGTAACAGATTGACATCAGAACTTTAAGCTGGACCGAGCCTCGGTCCCCTATTGGATTTAAAAGAATCTTTTGTTCATTTTGCTAGGTTTCAGCTTCAAGGTTTGGGTATATATCTATATTTTCAAAACCAATGATGATGGAAACATAAATCAAATTAATTTGTAATTGACTTTTGTATTACCTTTTAGATTGTCATGTCTAGTTTTCTTAATTCATGGTTCATGATGGAACCATCTTTTTTTAATCAGGTTTCTGTGAAGCAATGGCAGAAAATTGGGTTGATAGCTTCAGTTTGGGTAGACATTCAGATGAGAGCCATCATGACGATTCACGTGTTGAGCCTATCTATGAAGCATTTCTTTGTTCACTTACGAAACAAGTTATGCAAGATCCAGTTACCATAGAGAATGGGCAGACTTTTGAGCGAGAAGCTATTGAGGAATGGTTCAAGAAATGCAGGGACAATGGAAGGATGCCAACCTGTCCATTGACAAATAAAGAATTAAAGAGCACTGAATTAAACCCTAGTATAGCTCTGAGGAATACCATTGAAGAGTGGACCAAAAGAAATGAAGTTGCCCAGCTGGACAAAGCATGCAGAACACTGTCACTTGGAAGTTCTGATGTTGATGTTTTACAGTCGCTTAATTCCATTACATATATTTGTCAGAAAAGCAGGTCAAGCAAACATGCTGTGCGTAATGCAGAATTAATACCTATGATTGCTGACATGCTGAAGAGCAGCAACAGGAAAATCCGACTTAAAGCACTAGAAACCCTTCGCGTCGTTTCTGAAGAAGATGATAATAAGGTTGCCTTCTGTCTGTTTTGTTTTGCTGATCCTCTCGAACATTCTGGACTTGGTTCTTACCCTCTATGAGGAGATAACCTCAGATGTTTTGTTTTGCAGGAAGCTATTGCTGCAGGAGACACAATCCGAACAATTGTGAAATTCTTGTCACCTGAGCATTCACAAGAGAGAGAAGAAGCTATATCATTATTATATGAGCTTTCAAAATCTGAAACTTTGTGTGAAAAGATAGGAGGAGTCAGTGGAGTGATACTTATATTGGTAGGAATGGCAAGTAGCAAATCAGAAAAACATTTAACTATAGAAAGAGCTGATAAGACATTGGAAAATTTAGGAAAAAGTGAAAATAATGTCAGACAAATGGCTGAAAATGGTAGATTGCAGCCGCTTCTTAAACTTCTCCTTGAAGGTAATTTGCTGTTTTGGTTAGTTCGTTATACTCCTTTATACACTCTTTAATGTACAATTTCTTATAAATTGATATGATATTTAAACGATGATGATAAATGCATATACGATATGTCGATATCCCCTATTCTCAGCAGCATTTGTTTATCTAGCAGCTTCTTTTCCCTTGAATATTTATATTGTTTGTTCTTTTTCATTAAATTTATTTTCCTCTTTATTAAACAAAAAAAAAGGTTTTTGCATGTTATTTTTTAAAAATTTTTATTATGCCACGTGAACTACTTTTTATAATAATAGCTAAATCTAGCAATTACTTCAGAGGTTTTACATTCACTTGTCACAAATTTATGTTTAGCAATCTTTCTCGTTATCAATTTTTGTCTTGCTTTACAGTTGATCATCCAAATTTAGCAGTGTCACAGAATGATAATCCATCTTTTTTTAAGGAATCAGCTGTCATGCCAAAATATTATCTAATGTAAATTGTTGCAGTAGATGACATGGGCTAGCTTTATTGCTAAGTGTAATTGGATACAGGTAAATGTTTGGGATGGATTTATTAGAATCTCTAAAGCAGAAATTGTTTTTCTTCCTTTTTTTAAGTTTTACCTACACTAACCTCTCTCCTTTAAAGTAGTTGTAGTCTTCTAGAAGTGTCTAAATAATGCTTTGTTATTCTAGTCTTGTCTGGATGATTAGTGTTAAGGTTTTATTTCTCCAAATATCTAATCTTTCATTTTGTAAACGAATTATTAGTTATGTTGTTTTTTAGGTGGTTCTCTCTCCAAATTTTGTGCAAAATCTTGCAGGATCACCTGAAACACAGCTCTCAATGGCTGCTTATCTTGGAGAACTTGTCTTAAGCAATGATGTGAAAGTCTTTGTAGCCCAAACAGCTGGTTCGGTACTGGTCAATGTCATGAAAAGTGGGAGCAAGCAAGCGCGAGAAGCTGCCCTCAAGGCTTTGAACCAAATATCATCATATGAGGCTAGTGCAAAGATACTTATTCATGCTGGCATCCTTCCACCACTTGTCAGAGGCCTTTTCACAGTAGGGATCAACCAGTTGCCTATGAGACTGAAAGAGGTAGCTGCAACAGTTCTTGCTAACATTGTATCTTCAGGTGCTAATTTTGAGAGTATCCCTCTTGATCATGATCGCCGTACCTTGGTTTCTGAAGACATTGTACACAGTCTTCTTCATCTAATTAGCAACACTGGACCTGCAATTGAATGCAAACTTCTTCAGGTACTTGTGGGGCTTACAAGTTCTTCAGCCACTGTTTTGAACATAGTTGTTGCTATAAAAAGTTCAGGTGCTACCATTAGTATTATTCAGTTCGTTGAAGCCCCACAAAGAGATGTCAGAGTGGCTTCTATAAAACTCTTGAACAATATTTCTCCTTACATGGGTCAAGAGCTTTCTGATGCTCTTTGTGAGACTGCTGGTCAACTCAGCAGCTTGATTAATATCATTGCAGATGACAGTGGGATCTCAGAAGAGCAGGCAGCTGCTGTTGGGCTCCTCGCCAACCTTCCAGAGAGTGACTCTGTTTTAACCAGGTGCCTCTTGGATGAAGGAGCTTTCAGGATAGCCATCTCAAAAGTGACCAGTATCAGGCAAGGGATGACTCGTGGGGGACGCTTTGCCACTCCTTTTCTAGAAGACCTCGTTAGTGTTCTCTCGAGGCTCACATACATTCTGGAAGGTGAACTGGAGATCATTGCCCTAACTCGTGAGTATAATCTTGCTAGCCTTTATACTGATTTGCTTCAGATGAATGGTCTAGACAAAGTGCAAAGAGCTTCTGCCCTGGCTCTGCGAAACCTCTCCAGGCAAACAAAACTATTAACAAGGGTCCCAGTGGTTCCAGAACCAGGGTTTTTCCGTTCTATGTTTTCTTGCGGAGGTAAGCAACCAGTTATTACTGGACTGTGCCAAGTCCACCATGGCTTCTGTTCTGTAAAAGAAAGCTTCTGTTTGTTGGAAGGAAAAGCCATAGAGAAGTTGGTTGCTTGTTTAGATCATACTAATGAAAAGGTTGTCGAGGCTGCCTTGGCAGCCTTGTGCACTCTGTTGGATGACGATGTGGATATCGAGCAAGGAGTATCTGTCTTAGATGGTGCGGATGGGATTAAACCAATTCTGGAAATATTGCAGGAAAACCGCACAGAGACACTCAGGCAGCAAGCTGTCTGGGCTGTGGAAAGGATCTTGAGGATAGAAGAAATGGCTTGTGAAATTTCAGGGGATCAAAACGTTGGAACAGCATTAGTTGAAGCGTTCAGGCATGGGGATTATAGAACAAGGCAGATCGCAGAGCGGGCACTGAAGCATGTCGATAAGTTGCCAAATTTCTCTGGGATTTTCACAAAGATGGGGCAATAAGAGGGTAGAAGGACCAGAGCTTTGTACATTGAGCTTGTAATATATTCGTTTCAACTCTTCTGTATTTTGATATATTCTTTTCTGTTCGCAAAAAAGAGTGTTAAGGTTGTGGATTCTATTTTCAGAGAACACTCTTGCATGGTGATAAACCATTGGGTTGAAAATAAACGCCAAAAGGATTCACACAGATTGTTATAGAAGAAAGAGTTGGAAGCCTTTTGCTGATGGGACTGCAAGAAAGAGTAGGAAGCCGTGGCTTATAGAGTACTACAAATTTTGTATATCGATGTGATGACAATGAATTGATTTGGCATTGTAAAGTGTATTAGTTTTTGAGGAATATAGGTAATGAATATTTGGCATTTTTAGCATTGATCAAGTTAAATTGGACTTAGCAACTCGAATATATTTTGATAATTGAATTTAGATAGTTATGTTAAATTCATTAGTAACTTTATTAATTGTTGTTCAACACAGCTTCGCTTCTGGACTTCTGGATAATGTTTTCGCTGTGTTCAGGGGAATAAAATGTTTTTAAGTGAAGATAAAAGAAAAGAATTACATGATTTTATTTCGATTATATTTTATTTTAAATGGAGAGATAAAGTTTTACCTATTTATTCATTTTTATTCAATTTGGTTGATGAAATGAATAAAATTAAATGTCTTCCTTTTCTCTATTTCCATCTGGACAAATATTACAAGTGAAATATTTTTTATATCATTTCATTTAATTTCATAGTCACAGGAAAAAGGCAAATTATACCTATATTTCACTTGTAATATTTACATAATTTTGAAACTTTTTATATGGAAAATGTGATGCGGGGATAGCTCAGTTGGGAGAGCGTCAGACTGAAGACTGAAGGTCGCGTGTTTGATCCACGCTCACCGCAAATTATGTTTTTTGTAAAATTATTAATTATGGAGTAGTCTACCGCCAAATTAAACTATTACATCTCACACTAAAATAGTTTCAATCAAATCCACAATTTTATTTTTATATCTCATATTTCTTCATTTTGTGATTACACCGTCAAAATTTCATAATCCATATTTAGGGTTGTAAATGAACCAAGTATTCGTAAACAAGTTTGGTGTTCGGCTTGATAAGAGATTGTTTATGTTCGTTCAATATACACAAGATTAATTAAACAAACAAGCTTGAACACACGTGTTCAACTCATTAACATTCGTGAACAATATTCATGAACTATATTCACGAATTATATTCATTAATAAAATTATTTTCAATATGCAAAATAAATAATAAAATAAAATTAATTAATTAATTAAAATTATCAAACTCAATAACCAATCAAACAACTAAACAAACTTGAGTTGAGAGTTTAATAACATCTAAACAAACGTAGCTCTAACCAAACTCAAGTCAAACTTAAATTGAGGGTTCGATAACATCTAAACGAGCCAAGCTCAAGTCAAGTTTCAAATAAGCTCAAGCTCATAAAAAATTAACCAAGTCAAACTTGAACAATCATTTCAAAAGTTTAGTTCATTTTAAGCTTAACTCAACTCAGTTCAGTTATTTTATCAAATAAGTTTAAACATCCTAAAGTTCAATTTGACTCGACTTATTTACAGCTCTATCCATATTCGTCCAAGTTCTCGTTTCCAATCAAACATTTCACCACAAAAAATTGGACCATTTTTCCATAAATTTTAAAATTTTTACGCAAGAAGATGCATTTCACCACTTTGCTTCCAAAAATTATTAAAAAAAACAATTGGACAATTTGGCAGCTGACGGGCTAAACGAGTATTGAACATTTTATTTTTTGGCAAGGATAGATTACACTTCATCCTTAATCAAGATTGAGCAAAAAATAATATTGTTCACCTTAAATGGTTCAGCACCTACCTCACAATAAAATACAAACAAATAAATTACAGAAGACCCTTTGCACGAGGAAAATCAAACACCTAATGAGATATTTTAAACTCATTCAAAATTAACCCCAAGAACTATTAGAGCAAATACACATATCGGTACCATCTGCATCAGAGGCATTAATCATGATTCATGAACAAATAAATGCATGCAATTGATCCATTTTCAGATACAGCACTCTTACAAAATAAGTCAATATTGAACTAGCTTTGCAAGTCACATTTCTCAGATGCCGCAAAAGCATCCAACCAACTTGGATCTAAGTGACCAAAAAGAAGTAAACGGAGAAGAAACTTCCACTATTCATCATTAGATGACTCATGGCTGTAGGATAAATTATTTTTGAACGCCAAAACGAAGGCAACATGGCAACTCGCCAGGAGAAGCAAGATAGCCATTTGTAGAGCAGCAGATGAAGACCTACTTTTTCCTCCAAGTGCTAAAGATCCCATCTGCCAGGGCTCTCAAGCTGCCCCACCAGTTTGTTGTCCTTGGTGAATCTCCATGGTTTGAACTCCTATTGCGTTCACTGCAGAAAAAGAAAAAATAACTCTCTGGACATACGTGACATTTAATAGAGAAAATTAATGCACCTAGATTGAGCAGTAGATGCAACCCTACCAGTCTAAAACCCAAAAGGCTATCTAAACCATATGTTTATCTTTTGTCCAAATAGATAAAATGGCTGCTTAAAGAAGTTAACAACAGCTCCTATTTCTCTCATGCATTCAGTCTCACTCAAACGCAAAATCTCACTCAATTTTCTTTTTCTATCTTCTTTTTATAATTTAATGAATGCCAATGTCTCATGTCACGACAAAAAAAAAACTTACAAAGACAAAGCAAATGTTTGGCTAAGAGGAGTTAAACAACTTAATAGAACACGAACTTACCATTGACCTTTGTTGTTAGGAAATTCATTATGCAGAAAAGTTCTCATTGAATTTGAATGGAAGTACAAGTTATTATTCACTAAGGTCTGATTATACTTGGAACTCGGTTTTAAAATTGCAGATAGTATCTCCAAAAAACAGACTTTAAAACTACACAGTAGTCCAGAATAAAAAAATCAAGAAAAACATTTTTTTTTTTCTTAAACAATGCAGGACATTAATTGAATACTTCCATAACTAGTCAACTGCAGGTTCAACAATTTCTAGGTTTACATAAACTTCCTCTGCCTCACTAGAGCTTCGCTGGAGCAACATGACAAGGGGAGAAGATAATCACTGTGGATAGTTACAGAGTATTGCCAGAATACTAATTAGTTTTGTTAATTTGAACCAGATACAATTAAACCCAAAAAGGCTGATTAAACCCAAAAAAATATTTGAGGTATGTCCTATGGTATTATTTGCAGTTTTTGAAACTCATAAAGCATCCATGTGCAATTAGTAAGGGGCAAATGTAATTTAGCCGATTTAAGCTACCCCAACTTCAGGAAACTCAGAGAAGTGGCAGAACAAAATCCAAGAACTTAAACAGGAACAAATTTATTATCTCAAGGCAACCCCACACATCATTTAGTAGCTAGAAATTTAACTAACAAGATAGTTTCTTTAGGCAGTAAGTTGGTATATCTCGATCCCAACAAGATGTTGTAATGACCAAAAGATTCAAGGATAAATTAAGCTTTTTAACTCGCTACAAAATCTTCTAGAGAATTATACAAAATAGGCTATAGCAATGAGCCTCTTTATCATTAAATAATCATTTAAGAAACAGTAAAAGACAGTTTAGATGAAGATTCATGGTAAATGTAACTGCAACTAGTAAACTAACAGAATCAAACAAAGAAAAGTAACATGGCATTCTGCCTAAACCAATTAGATAGTACAGCAGCATCGTACCTGGCAAACCAAATAATGCACTGCATTTTATGCAACTTTGAAGTGGACAAGTTCTTTGATATTACCAGTCTAATCATTTTTTTCTTTCTTCAGAATTAACATGATGTATTGGATATGATATATTTTTAAAGGTTAGGCGGTCGTGCTATTACAACACCAGAGAGGCTGTCTACTCACCCATTCACATCAAGGATATACAAAGAGGGAAAAGGAGAGAAAATAACAATAAACAGGTAAGTGGGTTGGATCATGAATGATATCATCCAGAATTTCAGTTTCATCTGTATCAAGGTGAAGTTGGTTATGAGCTAAATATTCAAATGTATTATGGAATTCCCTAGCTCTATATTTGTGTTTGAATCTTTCAACCCGTAGGCATTGGGATATGTATAGTTTATTCTTCTACCCTTAGCATCTAGAAATGCATTTTAGGTTCATTACTTATAGGATAGAAGGGCAAAAATATCCATATAGCTGAACTCAAATAATTTCAATAGAATTGGCAAGGATGAATCTGGATTTTGTGTTGTGTTCCAAGAGCTGCATCAGCCTATTCTGGATGAATTCAACATGAAAAGATTATCAATCAAAAGCGACTAGCCCTAGGTAATCCAATTTGAATTGATCAGACTTAGAAAATTAGAAAATGAGACAGAAATAATTTCTTACACGAAAGAATAGGTACACGACTCTCTTGTTTATATAGAGAATTTACAATAGAAAGGAAACTAATGAAAAGGAAATTAAATAATAAGGAAACTAATTAAAGCTAATTAAAGCTAATAATTGACAAATGATCCTTTCCTATTTTTCCTAATTTGTATATCTTTGATTTTAATGATGACAGGATTTCCAACACTCCCCCTCAAGCTGGTTTGTAGGATATCTTCCATCGCCAGCTTGCTAGTCAGCTTATCAAATTGTTTCTTGTGTAGTCTCTTCGTTAATACATCAACTAATTGTTCATTTGTTGGAAGATATGTCATGCATATTACTCCAATGTTGATCTTCTCCTTGATGAAATATTTATCCACCTCTATATGCTTTGTGTGATCATGAAGAACAAGATTATGAGCTATGGAAATAGCAGCTTTGTTGTCACAATAAACCTTCATATGAGTTGAGAAAGAAAGCTTCAATTCCTCAAGAATTCTTTTGATCCACATTACCTCACAGATTCCATGAGCAACAGCTCTGAATTCTACTTCAGCACTACTTCTTGCTACGACATTTTGTTTTTTACTTCGCCACGTAACTAAGTTCCCTCCAACAAAGGAACAATAGCCTGATGTTGATATCCTATCCATAACACTCCCTGCCCAGTCTGCATATGTGTAGACTTTGACTTGAAGATGTCCATGTTTCTTGAATAATAAACTTCTTCCTGAAATTTCTTTCAAATATCTCAATATCCTATAGACGGCCTCAAAATGTTCTGCTCCTGGTGAGTGCATGAACTGACTTACCATGCTAATTGTGAAAGCGATATCAGGCCGCGTATGAGACAAGTAAATCAATTTTCCTACGAGCCTGATAAAGGTCCCTGTTCTTTACTTCTTCAACCCTAGCAGCTTGTAACTTCAAGTTAGGCTCAATTGGAGTCTCAACCATTTTACACCCCAACAAACTTGTTTCTCCAAGGAGATCAAGAATATATTTTCTTTGATTAACAAATATACCTTCCTTGGACCTTGCGAATTCCATTCCGAGGAAATACTTAAGAACTCCTAGATCTTTAATTGAAACTCTTTTGCAAGTCTCCTCTATAGGTCTGCTAATTCTGTTTCATCATCACCGGTTAAGATAATAGCATCAATGTAAACAATTAAAACAACAACTTTACCCCTTTTTGAATGTTTATAAAATATTGTGTGATCTGCTTGACTCTGCGAAACACCATAACTAATAACAGCCTTTCCAAAGCGTTCAAACCATGCTCTTGGTGACTGTTTGAGAGAGATAACAGAATTCTGATAGAGTTTATCTTAGCAACTGGAGCAAAGGTCTCTTGATAGTCGATCCCATAAGTCTAAGTGAAGTCTTTAGCCACCAGTCTAGCCTTGTACCTTTCAATGCTTCCATCAGCTTTACATTTTATTGTAAACACCCATTTACAC
>JBBMJZ010389860.1:0-14738 GCA_037833815.1 Zingiber zerumbet | reverse complement strand
AGAATCAATAATGTTAAGTTCCGTTTGCGATTCAAGTTTAACTTCTAAAGAACACAATAGGTTGTTAGGAAAGGTTCCATGCTTGTATAAATTTTTGTACGGGGAACCAGTAAGGTATTCCGAGTAGCAACCAACAACTTCCTCATTCCACGGATTCAAATTACCCATACATGTGTACAAGAGTCTCACACTTTTAACATGTGATGTTTTGGCCAAAGACTTTGAGTGATAATCCTAATGAGTAGTCATAGGGTATACGTCTCCTTGCAATGAGCAATGAATCCTCTGTGAGCTATCCAAACACCTTCGGGTATTTCAACTTATACCTAATTATCTTGGGTCCACACCTCAATGAGATGCTTGCCGAAGACGTCGAAGTATAAGTCTCCATAACCAAGATAACTTGTATACCTCAAGTCGATAGAAACTTACACTTGTGATGCAGTAAGAACTTCATAGACATATCTATATATATGTAGAGAATCATATGAAGTCTTACAACGAGTCACTCCAATGAATTAGTTACCATAACCAGGATCCATGTTTAACTCTCGACATCCCAATGTCTCCAGCTAGTGAGAAAACAGTTGTTTGGTTGAACCAAGGAGTATAACTCATGCTAGTCTTACAAAATTGATGATGTTCGTATGCATCAATTCGATGACTAGGGAAATTTCAATATATTTATACTTGCACATGTAGAGATAATCACTAGTTGTGATCCAATAACAAATTCTCTCATGCTATAAATTATATTACGGTCATTCAGTAAATGAGTTTAAGATAATCAAACATATAATATGCACTCAAATAGTGAATTTATACTTATCAAATAAATAGAAAAAAATCTTAAGATGATTGCCTTAGGACATCACTCAAATTCTAACAATGCTCACTACCCCTTACTTTCCCTTTGTTTCCAGATTAGCAGGTAGATGACATGTGTTGGCACAGGTAGGGCTGGCAAGAGGGGGTGAATTACTTGTAAAATAAATAACACAAAAACCCTTCTCAATCTTTCAACTCAAATTAGTAGCACACTTATAAATAGGAAATTAAGAAACTAATAATTAAAAGACATAAAAGAGTTATTTGGTTAAGACCCAGGTGGTTGTTAATCCAAGATAGAAGAAAGTGCTGAAAAGATCTCCTTCGTGTAGGCAGAGAAGCCTATTATAGTCGTTGAATGCTCAGACAGTTGCTAGGAAATGAATATAGGAGTTGTTGTCTATTTTCTAGGTCCAGGGGTCTTTTTATAGCCCCTGGAAAATTTTATCCGAGGTTGAAAGGTGCCTCCAACAGGCTGGAAGGTGCCTCTAGTGAAGCAAGAAAGGATAAAGTTTTATCCTTTCCTAACATTCACTTTTGCCCAGTCGAAGGCACCTTCAAGTGCTTGAAGGCGTCTTCCATGAAGGGTTGAAGGAACCTTCCAATGGCTTAAAGGCACCTTCCATGAAGGTTTGAAGGCGCCTTCCAATAGCTTGAAGGTGCCTTCAACAACTACTACCGAGCTCCACTTTCTTTCTCTTGCTCTTTTGCTGCTCCTCTAACTTGGGTGATTTAGGCCAACTGAAATAGGGTTCACCCGAATCCATTTTCTGGCCTTCTCCTCGAGCAGACTTCCTCCTGGCTTCTCATCCCTCGGACTGCCGTGTGAGTCCTTCTCGTCCACCGGTGTACTCTTCCACAATACCTCATCTCTCGGATGCATCGAGCTCGTCGACTCCCTTCCCGTGCAATCCTTCTCACTAGTTGCGTCTTCCGCTCGACTTCTTGTATTCCTAAGCTCCTACACACTTAGACACAAGGATTAAACATAACACGACCTAACTTAACTTGGTTGATCACATCAAAACTATCATAGAGTTTCAATAATCTCCCCATTTTTGATGTGCATCAACCCAAGTTCATGTTAGGAAAAAAATAAACAAATTTCAATAACATAAGTATTATTGCAAAATAAATGAATTTAAACAAGTTAGTCATAAAATTTAAAATTGATAAAAAAAAAAATCCTAACTCCCCCTAAACTTGTACCTATTCCTCCCCCTTTGATCACATCAAAAAATGAAAAAAAAATAACATAAAGAATCAAGTTGAAGGGGTACATAATAATAAACAGAATGTTAACAATTTTTTTTTAAAAAAAATCATAGAGTCATACTTGGTATTTGACAAGTAATCATTTCAATACATATACTAAATTTTGAAAAGAATTAATTTTTCTAAAAAAATTTAACTTGTTAAAAGATTATAACAGTCAGTCGTTTAACAGTTAATCAATTAAATATTTATTTCAATAATTGACTTCAGGTTGTGGCGAGGTACTAGGGCTTCTTGGATATTGGAGCAACAACCACTTTCTAGACAAAGTCTTTTAAAGAAATTAATATTTAATTTCCTTTCTGACATTTAAAATTATAAGCTTTTTAGTCTAAACATGATCTTGGAATCCAATATAAATTTCTACCTACTGGATTAATCAGAAATTGGTGGAACATAATTTTTAAGAATTTTCCTAATTTGTCCTTGGTGATTTCTAATATACCAGTTGATTTTTCCATAATTTTTAAATCTTTGTTTTTGATAGGAATTAGAACATGCATGGTTATCTTTCAATTTCTCTATTTGTATTTTTAATTTCTCGTTTTCTAATTTCATATTATCATATAATTCTACAGGACATGCATTAACTAATTGTCTTTTTAAATCAATATTTTCTTTTTCTAATTTGCACAAATTTTTAGAAAATATTTTGATAAAATCAAAAGACTGCTCAGGAGATAGTGTGCGTACCTCACTTACCTCGTGATATGATGCTCCCCCTTCATCGTAGCTTTTCTCTGATTATTCTCCCCCTTTATCGATGTTCATCTCTAAGCTACTTTCATCTTCTTCTTGGTGGTTAGCCAGTAAGGCTAGTCCAGAGTAAGCTTCGATCTTAGACTCAGAGGACAATGATTCATCCCATATGGCCTTTAAATTCTTGTTCTTGGATCTTGTTAGTATATTTCCCTTGTCCTTCTCATTTTTCTTTAGTTTGGGCAGTCATCTTTGATGTGCCTTTCCCCTTGACAGTTGTAGCATCGGACCTTTTTTTGCTTTAAAAGTGCTTCTTTGCCTGTGACTTATTAAATTTATTAGATTTAATAAATTTACTAAATTTTCTTACCATTGGAGTCATTTCGTCTTCATCAAATGATGCTTCGGAGTCTGAATCGTCCATTCTTGCCTTCAGAGCAATGTTCTGACTAAGCTCCCTTTTCTTCTCTACACATCTAGATTCGTTAAGTTCAAATGTGGAAAAAAGATTTTCTAATGAACTTCAGGTCTTTAGATATATAAAATAAGTCGACTATAGAGGTCTAGTTAGGTGTCCTAGGAAATGCATTTAAAGCGTACCTTAATGAATCTCGGTTTGTTACCTTTTCTCCTAGATTCATTAGTCCAGTAATGAGTTCTTTGATCCTTAAGTGCAAATGTGCGACTGTTTCACCTTCTTCCATCAAAAGGTTTGTCAGCTGGTTCCGAAGTAGATCCCGTCTCGCGAGCTTTGCTTCGGAAGTTTCTTCGTGCAGCTCTAGGAACTTCTCCTAAAGTTCCTTTGCTAATTCGTAATCTCTAATCTGATTTACTTCCTGGGGTGGAAGTACGCTGAGTGAGTGAAACTCGGCTTGTTCGTTCGCCACGAAGTCTGCTTACTCCTTCTTAGTCCATTAATATTCTTCCTTTTTATTTCCTTGGGAGTTTTTGGGAGCTACAAAATCATATTTAATTATTAACATAATTTCAAAATTAGTTTTAAAAAATACCTCCATGTGTTTCTTCTATGATGCAAATTTTCCCTCGAACTTTGGTGGGTAGATTATCTATCCGACCATCGTTTTGATGTTTTAGTTGGCGGTTAGTCCTTTTGAAGTGGTTGAACTCTGATACCACTTGTTGGCGCAGGTAGGGAAGGTAAGAGGGGGGTCAATTGCCTGTAAAATAAATAACACAAAAACCCTTCTCGATCTTTCAACTCAAATTAGTAGCACACTTATAAACAAGAAATTAAGAAACTAATAAGTAAAAGACACAAAGGAGTTACTGGTTATAACTTAGATGGTTGTTAATCTAAGGCAGAATAAAGCGCTAAAAAGATCTTCGTCGTGTAGATGGAGAAGCCTATTATAGTCGTTGAACGCTCAGACAGTTGTTAGGAAATGAATACAAGAGTTGTTGTCTATTTCTTAGGTCCAGGGGTCTTTTTATAACCCCTGGGAAATCTTTTCCGAGGCTGGAAGATGCCTCCAACAGGCTGGAAGGTACCTCCAACGAAGCAAGAAAGGATAAATCTTTATCCTGTCCCAACGTTCACTTTTGCCTAGTCGAAGGTGCCTTCAAGTGCTTGAAGGCGCTTTCCATGAAGGGTTGAAGGCGCCTTCCATAAAGGCTTGAAAGCACCTTCTAATAGCTTGAAGGTGCCTTCAACAGCTGCTATTTAGCTCCACTTTCTTTCTCTTGCTCTGTTGCTGCTCTTCTCACATGGTTGATTTAGGCCAATCGGAATAGGACTCACCCGAATCCATTTTCCGGCCTTCTCCTCGAGTAGACTTCACCCAACTTCTTGTCCCTCGAACACCTGCGCGCATCCTTCTCATCCACCGGTGTACTCTCCCGTAGCACCTCGTCCCTCAGATGCACCGAGCCTGTCGACTCTCTTCCCATGCAATCCTTCTCGTTAGCTACCTCTTCCACTCGACTTCTTGTATTCCTAAGCTCCTGTATACTTAAACATAAGGATTAAACGAGCATGACCTAACTTAACTTAGTTGATTACATCAAAACTATCACGGGGTTCCAACAACATATTGTGTCGCTTAGATGTCCTGGCTACCAGTCCCACGTCACATCGAAAGTTTTTATTTTTGTTGTTACTCTTACTCATATTTTGGCTTTCCGAACTAATTCATGTATTGTATTACCTTATGACCATGTATCTAGGTTTCAATTATCATTGTTACGGGGGAGGTACTCTTCAATTTTTGTCGGACAACCTTACTCTCAGGGCGTGACAAACTTAGTCAATTCGAGACATAACTGACACTCATAAAAATGATAAATCCAGCTAACCCTGGGTGACCAGCTTGACCCTATGGAATTTTTCCACCGGCAACCAAGATAAGTTGGGAAGCGCTTGCGAAATTTATAATAGTTGAAGATCAAACTGCGGATGTCTGGTTGACAACCTGAATGCCCTATCACTACACCATAATCCTGGGACTATAACTGACACTTATAAAAAAAATGATAAACCCAGTTCGCCTCATTTACTATCCCTGGGATGACTTACCCAACACCACGGAAGTTTTCCACCGGCCATCAGGGTAAATCGGCAAGCACGCACGATGACCGTCCCAGAAGCCCAGCATCCTTTGGTTACTCTCCCCATTTGGAGAAAAAATTCCTACAAATACGTCATTGTTAGGAATCGAACCGTGAGTACTTGAGTGATAATTTGGATGTTCTATCGCGACACCATAAATTAAAGATAAATTTTATTTCTATTTGCTCAAATTTTCTACAATAAGAAAAGGCTTCTTTTATTTTATTTATTGTGATATTCTAATTTTTTTTTTAAAAAAAAAGCAATGTAGAACGATTAAATTTTAATCAAGTTGAAGAAATTTTAAATAATATTAAAGTAGATATCAATATTAAATTACTTTTAATGGGTATTAAAGTAACTTTAATTAATACTACACTAGTTTTTATTAACCTTAAAGCAATTTTAATAATATTTGAATAATTTTGATGAAATTATTGCAATAGTTTTGATCCATAAAGAAAAGTGTTTTATGGCATAAAATTATGATAAACTATTTGTTAATATGGATATAGTTTTAATGATAATGAAAATAATGACTGACCGTTTTAATTTTTGTCCACTTGGTTGAGCTGTAAATAAGACGGCCATCGACGATGAACGAACAAAATGTGATTGCTTACGCAATTGAACGGTGTATCTGTTTCCATAAAATTGTATTTGTTATGGTTCTTGTACGAGATCCTTTACCAGGAGACTAAGAGTCTGAGGCTATAACCAACGGGTCTGGCTCTGTGTACTCCATTTCCGTGTGGTTGCGGCGTCGTCGGTCATGGAGAGCTCCGCCATCTGCCGCCCCGTGTCCTCCCCTATCTCCGTCCGCCCAGCCGCCCTCCGCCGCTGCCGTCTGCTTACCTCCGTTCGCTCCGATTTTCTTCCTTGCTCGTCCGCCCCTCTATCCGTCCTCTGCCACCCCTTCGTCCCTATCCGCCTCCGCCACGACCGCGCCAAGCTCTCTCTCCCCCCCATCCGCGCCTCCGCAACCTCGGTAAATCCAGAAGCCTCTATTGCACCCCCGCCGCCTCCGCCGGCCCATGGTGCGAAGCTCGTTCCCCTCGTGATCTCCGTCGCCATCGGCCTCGCCGTGCGGTTCGCCGTTCCGCGGCCCGTGGAGGTCACTCCGCAGGCGTGGCAGCTCCTCGCGATCTTTTTATCCACGATCGCCGGCCTGGTACTCAGTCCGCTTCCGGTGGGCGCCTGGGCCTTCATCGGTCTCACCGCCTCGATCATTACGAATACGTTGACCTTCTCGGTGGCCTTTGGGGCGTTCACCAATGAGGTTATCTGGCTTATCGTGATTTCCTTCTTCTTTGCACGGGGGTTCGTCAAGACTGGACTTGGAGATCGGATTGCGACGTACTTTGTGAAGTGGCTTGGGAGGAGTACTTTGGGGTTGTCGTATGGGCTTACCATCAGCGAGGCTTTAATCGCTCCCGCGATGCCCAGCACAACTGCCAGAGCTGGCGGGGTGTTCGTACCTATTATCAAGTCATTGTCCCTGTCGTCAGGGAGCAAACCTGGTGATCATTCAGCAGGGAAGCTGGGTTCCTATCTAGTTATGTCGCAGTTCCAGGTATCTTTTTCTGAAAAATCTATATTAGATGTTGAAGTTTCGCAAAAGAAAGTTTTTTTTTTTTGGCCTTATGGAAATAGTTGTTTGTTTCCTTTGCCTATATTGTTATATAGCATTATATACATATATATATATATATATATATTAAAGAAATTGTTCGTGTATTCATCTGTTTTTCCAAAGTTAGCATGCTTAACTATAATATTGCATTTATACTGAATGTCGAGAAATTTCATGTCTTATAGCAAAAAACGTTCTAAGTTCTTCTAATCTTAGTTTTGATCTAGGGCACCCGCCCTTGATATAGCAGTTTAAAGGGGGAAAAAAGTAATTTTTTGATTCTTTTGCAAGTTCCTATATATCCTTAAACATGTAGTCGGAAGTTTTTTTATCTAATTTCACATTCAAACTGTCTGCTTAACTGCAGTAAGAAGCCTAATTTCAATGAAATAAATGAAACAAGAGTTTCGATTCAGAATCTGAGTATTGATGAAAGTGTCCTTACGGGTCTTTAACGTCTTTGATTTTCACTATATTAAAATTTATGTATAGCCGTTTGCTTGTTGCTAAAAAAAAGTAAGTTTTTTTTCTTTTCTTTTTTGCTAAAACTGAAATCTGATAAACCTTTTCTCTTCTTGAGATTGAATTATGATGTCTGATCTGCATATATATGCCCATTGTATTCTTATGGTTCTTGTATAATTATTGAGCATTGTATGGTAAGATTTGGCATTCATGCTATCGATGCTAGCTATCTCTGCATGTTACTAATCTTGTTCTACCATAAAAAGAATGAGTTTAAATTTCAAACCACCTTGGGTGAAGGTTTGTATTGGTCATAAAATCCTCAATTTTTTTTAAAAAAATTTATTGTCAACAATGAAACACATTCATTTAATCTATCCAGATCCTTTGCAAAACTACTGTTTGAGGGTGCAAGATACGGTTATAATACCTAGAGACACTATCAATGAGAGGTTTAGGCATTGTGCTCACTCCTATGATGCTTCTCATCCATGGGCACATTATTTCTTATGTCTCTGATGATTATCATCATTGTCTTGGTGTTTCCATCATTCATCCTTTATTTCAGTAAATATGCCTTGTGGTTAAACCATTATCAGTTATTTCTCATTATTGGGTTTCATCAATATACCTGCGATGATTATGTATGTCTTTAGGAACTTGGAAACCATAATTCCATAGGGTCACCTCTTTTGGGGTCATGACCAATTTTTATTGGTATATCTGAAGTAGCACTTAATAGTTAATGGTGCAGGTAAGACAATCAAGTTGGCAATATAATATACATCTTACATATATATAGCAGGACTGGGATGTCAATCAAATATTCCAAATCATATATCATTTTTATAATGACTAATAGCAAATGCATGATAACAATCTCGAGCATTCTTATATGCCTTTTCTACATATTAACAAGGGATACACCGGATCTTTGCAAGCATGTAGAGTTCATGTATATACTTTAAATTAGAGAAACTAAAGAGAATTATTAGTGGAAGATATCATTCAATACCATCTTGTATGATCCATGTTGAAATGACAATTATTAGTTTTTTTTTTTACCTAAGTTCATTGAGGTTTTCTTTGATAATGTGCTTATATCATCATAGGTCAGGAGCACCTGTTTTGATTGCATGTCTTGCTTTCTTTCTGTGAATTTTGTCAGTTTCTTTTAATGAAATTATTGTTTCTGCCTAATTGTCACAGATGTTGCTTATATTACTTGCATCTAATATTGAAATGCATGATTAGTCTTCTCAAAAGCAGTTCTTGGTTTTAGTAAACTATCATATTTGGATAAGGGCCTTATTGCCACTATTTCTTGCTCTCCTTCAGAGTGTGGGTTTCAGAGGGTTAAGTTGTGGATGGAACCTCTTTTGGCTCTGCACACTTAGTTTCTGTCTTTAAACACTTAACAAGAGCCGTGTTGACTACTGTGCTATCCAATTTTAGCAGTAAAAAGCTGAGTTTTCAGTTCACCACACAAGAACATCGGCCACCTACATTCTGATTCAATGTTTAGCACCGAATACTTTGCTGGTATCAAATTACTTGTACCAGTTTTTATCTTATACAATGTACGGTGACTGACTATTTTCCCTTTTGGTGCAAAACAGGCAGCTGCTAATTCTAGCGCCCTTTTCCTAACTGCCGCAGCTCAAAATCTGTTGTGCCTTAAATTAGCTGAAGAACTTGGTGTTAGAATTTCTGGTCCATGGGTATCATGGTTTAAAGCTGCAAGCTTGCCTGCTATTGTTTCTCTTCTGGCCACTCCTTATATCCTCTACAAAATATTTCCCCCACAAGTAAAGGATACACCAGATGCACCGGCTTTGGCTACCAAAAAGTTGGAACAAATGGGATCTGTCACAAGGAGCGAATGGGTGATGGTTGGCACTATGGTTCTAGCTGTTTCATTGTGGATTTTTGGGTATGCATGTCTCTTACTAATCATATTGCCATTTTATTCCTACAAGGAAACTGCTGCTCTCTCTTACACTGCAAGAGATTTTTCCACTATTTTGGTAGGACATGATACTTGAGAGTTGGGCTTTGCCATTATGTCCTAGCATTAGAGTTAGTTTAGTTGGAGTTTCATGTTTTGTTAACATGATCACATCCCTAATACCAGCTATATGTTGATTGTAGGGCAAAATTTTCTTCATTGACTGTGAAATTAGAAAGTGTACATTAATGTTGGCTTGATGCATAGAAGTTAATGTAGAGAATTAATTTTGAGAAAAAAGTAGATAGACAAGCACGCAACCACAACCTCAGTTAAAATCATTGTAGTGGTTTACATATTGTAGCTTGTATACATAACTGTTCAACAATGTCATTAATTTCCCATTGCCTTACAGCTTTTTACTCTTCTAGGAAACATTTCTCATGAGTGATTTTTTTTTTTTGGTTGTGAAGTGATGCTCTTGGAATATCAAGTGTTGTGGCTGCAATGCTCGGCCTATCTATCCTTCTACTTTTAGGTGTTCTAAATTGGGATGATTGCTTGAGTGAGAAATCTGCATGGGATACCTTGGCTTGGTTTGCTGTGCTAGTTGGAATGGCAGGGCAGCTGACAAATTTGGGAATAGTATCATGGATGTCAAGTTGTGTGGCTAAGTTTCTTGAATTTTATTCATTGAGCTGGCCTGCAACCCTTGGTGTCCTCCAAGCATCCTACTTCCTGATCCATTATCTATTTGCAAGTCAGACTGGTCATGTAGGAGCACTCTACTCAGCATTTCTTGCCATGCATTTGGCTGCTGGTGTTCCTGGTGTTTTGGCTGCACTTGCTTTGGCGTATAATACAAATCTTTTTGGTTCTCTGACACATTACAGTAGCGGTCAGGCTGCTGTATACTATGGAGGTACAATCTGATTTCTTCCCCCCTTGTATATCGTTTTGTAGTTATTATATTAAACATTTTTGTTTTTCTTAGCCAATGTCTACTGCTCTACATTATGAAGGATTTTTTTTTTTACTAAATCTGGCTTAAGAAAAGGTTTAGAACTTCAATTCTGGTGCCAGTTTCAGTATCAAATTGGAAAGATGCCCTTTCAACGCCAAGCTGTGCAGAGTTGGTCGGACTTTGCTGATGTGATTTTGGATTGAACTCACCCTATTGGCCTGCTTCAACTTAATATGTTTGCTTTTAAAAGCAACAATATAATAACATTTTGAAAAACAACTCAAACATAACAGACATAAGTAACTTATAACATACCATTTTGAAGAACAACTCAAACATAACAAACATAAGTAACTTATAACATACCTTATACAGATAATAGTATTCCTACTAATGCCCCATTAGAATGAGTGTTTTTCATTGATTACTTCATTGAATACCTGTCTATACAATTATATACCTAGCTTATATAGTATATTCTCTCAGCATCTAAACTAAATAGTTTTAATTTGGATACGAGTGACTTAAATTTGGTTAGTTTGCCTCAATTGATACTATTCAAAATTACAATTTATACCGTCTGGTGCAGATGGTAAATGGGGTAGTCAGCATACATAGGATGGGTGGAACATGTAACTTTCACCTATACCTGTTGGTTAGAATAAATCAGCGCGATATAAAACACACTGCAGTTTAAATACTTAATTTGTTTTCCCATTTTCGTTTGAGCTCTTAGTGATAACATATCATCGACATCTGATTCTTACGTAGTGTAGTTCTTTTCTCAATTGCAAATTCTTAACGATGACATGCCATCATCGCCCGATTCACCATTTTGTTAAATTTCCACATAGCAACGATTGCAATGTGTTTCTCTGATGTGGTCAGTTGCTTAACATGTGTACATTTCCTGTTACTTTTCCTCTGCAGCGGGTTACCTCAAGCTTCCAGAAGTGTTCAAGATGGGGTTCATTGTCGCTTGTGTCAATGCTTTGTTATGGGGAGTTGTTGGCTCCTTCTGGTGGAAGTTTTTGGGACTCTACTGAAGCTGCAAAAACGTTCAAGTCAAAAAATCCATTTTCCAGCTGCATCAGTTCTGTTTCCATTCTTTTAGCCTTTCTGATCCCAAAATTTTGGTAGTGGAAAGGATCTAATAATCCAGAACATTTTGAGCCTAATTTGATGTTCTCCCATCTTGATAATGCAAATTGCCATTTATCTGGAAACTCATAATGGAAACTTCGCAGGATCGGAGTAGGCAAGTGTTTTCCAAATCAATTTTAATTTAGTTTAAAAAAATAACACTCTTTTCAGTTAGAAACACTTGAACGCTACATATAAATTTCAATAATCTCTATTAAGTTTTTTCTTTTTAAAAAAATGTTCTTATTATTGATATTTCCTTTTTTTTCCATTTCCCCCCTAGATTTTCTCAAGTGACCATAAGTAACAATTTAATGCAATCGTGTTTATTTGGGAGGACAAAAATCAAAACTAAGATAGTTTTTTTGGGACATTTTTTGTGTTTATTTCATTAAAAAAATGTACCATTCAATTGGTTTTTTGCTATTTATCTAGCATAAAATGATAGACAGACGGATTTAAATATCCGGATACTTTTTAAAGATAAAAGACGGAATAAAGCTTTTTTCTTTTAACTTTTTTGTCCGTGACTGTGCATCCTTAATCCAATGTTCAGAAAATCGGACCGGCCGTTCCGATCAGATGAACCGTGAACTGGTCTTTGATCCGGTCTGATTAGCCATTAAAGTCGAAAAAGTGAATTATCCGGTCAACAACAGGGAACCGTCAGTTCAACCGGGATATGGTGAACCGGCGATTCTGTTCCCCTTTATTTTATTTTCTTTCTTGACAACTCACAGCTGCAGCCTCCACTCCACTCCAGTGAACCTCTTGCGAATATCACCAAGCTCTTTTTTTATTCCTTCCAATTCTATAATTTATACACAAGTCTCAAGTCTCAACTCTCAAGAGAAGACTTTATATTTGAGCTTCTTCAAAATTTGTTCAAATCCCTAAAGTTAGTTTTTTTTTAATTTCCATTAACTTTTTTTTAAGCTTCCATTCATTTATTTTTTTTCCCAAGCCTAATCTATTTTATACGGCTTATTATTCAAAGCTTAAAAAGTAAGTATTATACATCTAATTGTAAGCCTAACAGGAAAAAGAAGTCAAAACTAGGAAGTGATTTACAAAATGTATTTAGTTATCTGGGCTTGATTCCTTCTTTCTTAAGTAGATGAGTGCTCCAATGGTTCTTGATTGCATTGTCAATTCGGCCTGACAATCTTTCTGCTATGAGTGACCAACGGTTTATATGTGTTTTTGTTTCCTTATCTTTGTAAACATATGAACCGCAAAGGTTCATATTTTCATTAACATACCCTTTGTCAAATTCTTCGAATGTAATACTTCAAACTAAAGGAAAATAAGAATATTAGGAAATCCAGCCACATTACTTCCCGATCATCTATTTACTAAATGCTAGAAGACAACCCTTTCAAAGGAGCAAAGAAATAGAAGAAAAAAAAGATCAAATTAAAAATCTTCTCTAGTAAAACAAAAATATTCACAAAAAAATAAAATCAGTATACACTTGAGAATATAAACTAGTGGAAAGTTTTTGTTTTTTATTATAGCTCTTTTATGATATTCCAAGGGAAAGTTTTCATTTTTTTATTTGTCTTTTGTTATAACAGTTTGGCTTATGCATTAGCTTAGCATAATCACGTGCACACTTGTCTTTTAGTTTGTGTATAAAAATGTTATTTTTTTCCTTATATTCCTACATTTTCATATTTCAGGATAATGGATGGTAGTAGTTGTACTGGTAGCAATGCAAATTCATCAGTCGGACCATTTACTAGTGAAGAATCTACAAGCCAAAAGCATAGATAGAAATCAGATATAACATGGGCTCATGTTTCTGAAGATGTAAATGCACCAGGAATAAAAACTATGACATAGCATTTATTGTCACAAGACATTTGCGAATGGGGGCATATTTCGGATGAAGCAACACTTAGCAGAAGCAAGGGGTAGCATTGTTTCCTATGGAAAGGTTCCACCGAAGTTAGGCATGCTATTTCAGTAAACTTGAAAGATATTTTTGATAAGAAGAAAGAAAAAGAGGAGAATTTGGGGTAGAAAATCCATTTGGTCAATCTGTAGATGAATTTGATGGTGATGAAGTCCAAGAAATTCCCATTATTCATACTAAAGGAATTACAATCAATGAGGCAAGTGCGCCATCTAATAAAGGATCGCGAAAAGCCACTAAACTAGGCCCAGGTATACATAATTTCTTTAAAGGTGGACATGATAATTCACAACTCACTAACAAGGCTATTTTGCAAAGTAAAGAAAAATGGCACAACTATGATATGGCTATTGCCCGTTGGTTTTATGATGCATGCATTCCTATAAATGCTGTTAACTCTCCATTTTTTTCAAATAGCATCGGTCATGGGTATAAAGCTCCATCTTATTATGATCTGCGAGTGCCTTTGTTGCGAGAAACTAAGAAAGATTTGGCTTTACTTATTGATTCATTTCGAAGTACTTGGACTGAAACTGGTTGCACTATAATGGGTGATGGGTGGAAAGACAGTAGACCATTGATTAATTTTTTGGTTTACTATCCTAAATGTATATCTTTCATCAAATAAGTTGATGCATCTGATGTTGAGACAAATGCACAAAATTTGTGTAATTTATTTGTTGAAATTGTTGAAATCGTTGGTCCAAGAAATGTGGTGCATTTGGTTACTGATAATGCTAGCAATTATAAGGCTACTGGAACTCTACTAAGTGAAAAATACCCAACCATTTGTTGGTCTCCATGTGTTGCACATTGCATCAATTTAATTTTAAAGGATATTGGTCAAATGAATGATGTGCTGCACATTGTATCACTTGCTTCAACTGTAACTATATTTGTGTATAACCACAAGTACACTTTAAATTGGTTGAGAAAGACAAAAGGGTGGAAGGAGATTATTCATCAGGAGAAACTAGATTTGCAACTACGTTTATTGCATTAAAAACTTTGCATGATCACAAAGACAGTTTGCAAGCTCTATTCACCGGTGGAGATTACAAAATGTTCTTGAAAATAGACAAAGGAAAAGAGGTCAAGCAAAATTGTTTTGGATGAAAAGTTTTGGAGTAATTGTTTGATTACAGTGAGGATTATGGGCCCACTTATTCATCTTTTGCGTGTTTGTGACACTGATGAAAGACTTTTTTTGGGTTATGTCTATGAGGGCATGTATAAAGCAATTAATGGCATCAAGAAGCTCTTTAAAAACAAAGAGAGATTCTACAAGCCTTATATTGA
>JBBMJZ010389859.1:0-31379 GCA_037833815.1 Zingiber zerumbet | reverse complement strand
ATCTTCTGCTCATGTGCTCGAGTCATAGCCCAACATTCAGCTCCATATAACATAGCAGGTCTAACTGCGGTTTTATAAAACTTACCTTTAAGTTTAAGAGGTACTTTACGGTCACATAAAACACTCGATGCTTCCCTCCATTTCAATCATCTTGCTTGTATTCTATGTAAGACATCTTTCTCAATCCCTCCATCATTTTGCAAAAATGATCTTAAATATTTAAATCTATCAGTTCCGAGCTACTCGTCCTCTCCTATCTTAACAATTGTCTCACTACTTCAAATATTGCTAAACTTAAATTCCATATATTTTGTCCTTAATCTACTAAGCTTAAAACCTCAACTAAAATAATAAAGAAAAAAAATCAAGGAAGAAATTTCAGTCTAGTATGCTTAAGCTTATTGAAAAATAAGTAGGAACATCGTACCCACGAACAGGTATTGCCAGGTCTTTTGCAGCAGAAACAACTTTATGGTAACGTTCAAGACTTTCTTCAATGCTGCAATTGATGTTGGACACAGAAAATGACTCAGAAGCTGATGCAAAGACAGCAACTTCCTTTGCACCAGATGCAATAGCTGCTTCAAAACCCTGAATACTCAATAGTTAATAACTAGTTCATCCTCCAATAATTATAAAGATATTCCATATGCTTAGGCTACACCTAAATAAGAAGCCTACTTTGAGATTTGGAGTCAAAACTGGAAATTTGACACCAGGTATGAGTGGAATTGATTGCATGACATCCCTTGCATCTGCTAGCTATTGGCAAATGTGAAGAATTAAAAGGATTGACATATAAAAACTGTCAGCAGAACAATGCCAAAAAAACATGTGCACAGACATTTTTTAGGTTTACCATGATAAAGTTGAGAATATCATAACTCGAGTCTTGAGAAATCATATACTGTTTAGAATTTAGCTATTCATTTTTTGTTCTGGGATCAATTTTCATCGAAGTTCAAAGTATGAACCATTCAAGAGTGTAATTTTGGATCCTTCATGCTTACTATCCTAAGGATATGTGAATTTGCATATTAAATTTCTTCTCTAAACAATAAAAGAAAGAAAGATGGATAAGAAATTGTCACTCGAATAGTTTATGTTAGAGTGACTCAACGCGAAAAATATAAAGTGAGACTAAGACACCTTAGTTTTATTGAATTTGGAGCGACGGGAACTGAACTTGACTCCCTGTAAGCTCACCATAGTCCTTTCTTGAAATATCAATCACACAGTCTGTGATTTAAACTATATTCTTTCTTATATTCATGAAAGAGAAGAGAATTCAATGTAGTGTAGTGTTAGTACCCTGTACTTTCAAACTCAGGCAACCAGAGACCCAAATTCCCATTGTATTCAAATTCTTAATGGATTATTGTAAGTAAAAGCAAATTCAAAATTCAAGTTTCAGAAAAATAGGATCATTTAATGGTGAGAGAGATTTCTACCTGTGGTACCCATTTTGGAGAGACGAAACTTGTAGCCTCAATAACAGATAGTCCAGATGAAACCAACTTTTGTATCAATTCAACTTTTACAGGTGTAGGTATAATGAGTTTTTCATTTTGCAATCCATCTCGGGGACCAACTTCTACTATCTTGACAAATCTTGGCATACCTTTGAGGATCTGCAAGACAAGTTAATTAATCTCTAATTATTTGGTTTACTTAATTGTATAGCAATAGCAAATGAATCAGCATAAAAAGGAAATGGTTGGCACATTGCAGAATTAGCATACATGACTGAACTGTGACACTGCTTCAACTAATACATAGTTTTTATGGTCTTGACCACAAAGTGTCCCCACATTGGATGTGAGATTATTCCTGGTGGGGTGGAAGCAACAAGATTAAATACCTCACAACAATGGCATTATATGGATTCAAAACCACACATTAACAAAGACTCTTCTAGATCTATCTCGCTTACCACTAGATCGAGCATCTGTTGGTCAGCAAACACATAATTATGAGATACATCATAGAGATTGTTGTTGGATTTCTATTATAATTCTTGAAGGTAGATGAAAAAGGTGATTCAAGACCATGGTCTGCATGATTTACTCGTATGACATCTCTGACAATATGTAATTGATATGGAACAGTAATTTTGATCCTTGATATTAACAGTAGAGTTGTGATTTCTCAATTTCAGCCAAATGATACAATGCAAAAAGAAGAATATACAGTAATTTAGCTCATCATAGTGTACTGGTTTAGATAGCTTACACTATTCATGGTCATCTTCAATTATGTTGGAAAACAGTAGATAATACAATATAGAAGTCCATTTTACAGTGTGGTTAAGACCGTCCCAACAAATCTTGTCTACTATGAGATACTTATCTGAACAATATTCAGCTATAAATAACTACCTGATCACTTGATCAATCATAAGATATTTCCTCTGGCAGAGTTAACCATCATTTTAAGAGAACTTGAAGAACCGGTGGATAATCATCATACAAAGAAAGTCATTGAGTGGCTAATGCAGATAGTTAGCAAAAAGGCAAACTAAACTTCAAATCCTGTACATTTTTGTTGTTTCTTCATCCTACATAATAGCTCCTATATTTTTTCTTTAGTGAGAAATTATTAGAATGATACATGATTTGAACTTCAAAATCTCATACCATGTTAAATGGCACAGTCAACACATATTGTTTCGGTAAACTATCGAAACTGATACTAGTTCAATCCTATGTTGTTGTGCCCAAAAGTATAATAGTTGCGTTGTGCCCACCAATAGGCATAACAGGTTGAACATGGTTGACTTTCTTTGGGTCGTGCTCATGCCGGCCCAGTTCGTGGGCAACAAATCATGCTATGCTAGCATGGGGCTAGGGGCAATGGGTTGTGCTCTGTCTGGGAGCCATTGAATCTGCTTAAATTTTTAGTATTTAAATTTTTAATTAATATTTTTGTGATTGCTAATTGCTATACTTATTTTTTAAAAAAAAAGTGGAAATGAATTACTTATTTCAACATGCTCGAACAAATGTTCAGCACTATCACATGGTATAATATGACAAAATTTAATTTAATTTAATTAACTTTCTAATTTCTATAACCTTATTTTTACAAGTTAATAGACTAATGAAATTATTAAGGAATAAAAACCACTAAGTTCGTCTTGGCATGCTTTCATGTATGTGTTTCAAATGTCAGCACAATACAATGTCAAACCCATAGATCTAAACTCCTACATGGACTTTAAATCTTGCGCACACAAGTACTTCTCTTCTTGTTCATTTTCTTCTTCATCTCCTTTCTCTATCCACCTCTAATTCGCCACCAACACCATGCATTAACACTTCAGCATGAAATTGAAACTGTACCATATCAATTAAAAACTAAACTCGGGAACAAGCTAAGCTTCAAACCTTCATTCTGCCACATACCTCCTATCAAAATAGGTATGCATTTAAAAAGTCATTTATGACATTCTCTTGTGTCAACCTGCCAGTCCATGCAAACTGGGAGATCCATTGCTTTAGTGCAATTTGCAAAAAATTCATGTCATTAGTGTGGTCAACCAGATAATCAAATATTATGCTGCATGGTCACTATGTTATCCATGTTCTCAGGCTTGGATAGCACGAAAGCATTGATCTTATCATTATCCAAACAATTTAGAACATCTCAATAATCTTTTGAAACTGTCCATTCATGCAGAGTTAATGTTCTTAACACTTTACCCTGAGGACAGTATTTCATGTTAGAACACACAAAATAAATGAATATAGAACACCAAACTTTTTAGAGCATAATTTTCAGTAGATGTCCATCAAGAGGCCTGAAGGAAGTAACTCTATACACATACAAAAATAGCTCAGAATTTACATAATGGATAAAGTTATGTTTGCATTTTAGTTAATATTTCAGAGGATATACACATACAACCATACAGAAGGTCATATTCACCATGTTACAAAAATGATAATGATCATATATTGATAATTTGGACAATGATATTTATTTATGTAGCACAAAAACTGACTCCCATATAAGAAGTTACCATGTATAATGTGCATCATGTTTAATATTGACATTTTAAAAACGGCAATTTCTGATACTGATACCAACAAACCCATTTACAAGAAAGAAACCATCAAGAGTATTTGAATGAAAAAAGGAGGTTCAATTTGAGCACAACCTTGTCTGTCTTTCCTTTTAGTTCCAATTCGCTGGAATAGGATATATTCTGATAATTTTGCAGACGCCGTGAATCACACAAAATGTTCAAAATTATTGGATTCCTATTAGTGTGTAATATTTTCCCACTAAGGAGATCTCCATGTAAAATATCCTTTTGTTGTCTTCTCCAACTATATTCTTCACTGGAAAAAAACACAGTTGGTTACGGCAACATATCCTGGAAATGTTATTTTGAGAGAAAATGATAGTGAAAAATATTACAAACTGTGGTAGACACGTGCAACTCTGATTATAGCAAACAAAATTTTATACATGTTATTCTATTGTACCCAATATTCTAGTATCACAATAAATGACCAGCATCGAAGTTAAATTACTTATATTAATCTAGTTGAGAGAAGAAAAAATTCTAATGTTATCATTTGCTGAAGGAGATTGTAAGTTTATAACTGATTTATGTATAGCCTTATGTATGAGGCTGTCTTGTATTACTATAATTTCTAACAATACACTAACTAATTAATAAAAAACATAACTTATTAGTTCTAAAAATCCTTTTAAGCTAGCTAGACATAGATAATATTGAGTTTAGCTTCTTTCATTAAATATAAAGTCCCTAAAAGCTGAAAAGACACTCAACGGAGATGACAAAAAAACATAATATCAGTATAGTGGTTGAGAAGCATGATGATGTGACGTTATGGAATCATTTTTAAAAGGCCTGTGGATGATGACAACAAGCTTCAAGAGAGATCTTCAAATGACTATACTGTACTAGAATCCCAAATGTGGTGTGATGAAAAGAGTAGGAAAAGATTTAATACTACTAAACCTAAAGCTAAAGATAACTGATAGCAAATATATCTTGAGAGAAAACACAATCCTTAGAGAATGCAACAGTGACATAAAAATATTATTAAACATTAACTGGATGAAGAACATATGTGTTGCTGGATGGTTGATCATAGATTTTGAGTAAAAGATGAAGCTTACTTGCTGGTGTTAGACCGACTGCACCCTCTAGTCTCAGTTAGGCAAGTACCCAAATCCATTTTAGTAACCTTTGAAGTGTTCCTTTGAAGCCTACCTAAGTCACTCGATCTTGGAATGTTGTCAAGACTCAGAGGGTCTTGTAAGGTTGGCATCTTTGAACTGGATGTCAAATTAGAAATTGGAGAAAAGGCTATGGAGAAGAAAGTAGTCCACCTTCCACGCTTAGAGAAAATGTTCGAAGACAGCATTATATCAAAAGGATTGCAAGGGAGTTTGAAGGACTCTGAGACGAAATTAACACAATACTTCAAGTGCCTGATTACTGGAAAATTCTGCAGTGGAGATACAGAAAATCATTCAGAGATACTTTATAACAATATGGCCAAATTAAAATAAAATTATACAAAGTACATTTGTACTTAACAGAGAGCAAAATATAGGGTATACACGTCAACAAAATGCAGAAGAAAAAACGGTTCTACTGAGACCATTTTCCAGTAAATTCCTTCATTTATTTTAACTAGACATAATTATTCCTAGTATAATAATGACAAACCTTCATTGGCACTGACTATAGTGCCCGTCAATGAAATGATTAGAAGATACCATTAAAGCATGATTAAACATGTTTTTAGGAAGATCATTATATCCATTATCAAGAAAGAAGGGTCATTCAAATTCCACTAAGGTAAGAAGAAAACAACACAAAGATAGGAATATGACAGAGTTAGAATTTGCAGACACCAGTGCCAATTTTATAATCGCATGAGAAAACATGACCCAATTTAGCTGCTTTTCTGTTAACTAATTCACCTTCTTCTATAGAAAACCCTACACCAATGTAAGAAGTCGATGAACACAACTTGGATGAGGCCTATATAAGTCGACCGATAACTCAGGAGTCACTCTCTTATCCAGGGTCTACGTATTAATCCCACTTTCCCCGTTGAGAGTTTCCAATTGTACAAAATACAAAATGGGACGTCTTCACTTTCCGCTTGATTATTTATTTGGAATTCAACCTTATCTCTCTACATAAACGAGCCTGGATTAATGTTGAGCATCCCTGACTACAAGATGCGATACTTACACGAGTAGGAAAATCCTTTCCTTGGTGTCGAAAGTCCCAAAATCCTTTCCCAAATTGCCGCCCAAAAGAAGAGAAACACTACCCTCGGGGCATCCCTTGATCCAATGCCCAAAATAAAATGTCACCAGTATAGAGAGGTGACGAGAAGGTGACTGGCCCCAACGATCCGTCGATCAAAAAACCCCTTCTCACTGTCACGGACGATCCACGACAACACGAACTCGTCGATCACTATTAATCGGCTGCGATTGCCACAGCGAGGGGCGCGGCTGCGGATGATGCAAGCGAAGACTGGGCGACGGCTGGACGCGAGGACGGAGACTGATGGAGTCGGGGAACGAAGACGTTAACCGGGGCCGCAATCGGGCGGCGTCGCGCGAGAGAGAGAGAGGCGACGATGGTGACGTCGGCACGGTGGAGGAGAGAGGATCTTAACAGATAGCCCAAAACTTTAAGCCTGAGCAAAAAACTTCTAGTAAAATTGCATATTATCATTCTGATAATTTTATATAATGTTTATTAAATAATTTAAAATGATTAAATAATAAAAAATAATCATATAATAATTTTAGTTTAATTATAATTTCAAAGTGATCTGACTAAAATTGCGATAAATAAATTGATTAAAAATTAATTATATAGAAAATTTAAATAAAAATGACTAATAAATCTAATAATTTTGACGACAGTTTATGAATTTGGTCAAAAGCTGCTACCCTGAAAATCAATTTCAAAAATTAAAATTTTATTTTATGTAACTCAGTCAAAAATGAAGATTTTATCAAAATCAATTATTGATTTTTAGCTGGATTCGAATTTAACTTGAGTAGGAGTGTAATGAATCAAGCCGCTTGTGAGCTATTCGAAATTTGATTTGATAAAAGCTCGTTTAATGAGACTCATTAAGATAAACAAATCAAGTTCAAGCTTCACAATACTCGATTTGTTAGTTTGTGAATACGTCATTAAGCTTATGAATTAACTTTTAAATTTAAAAAGTAATAATTTTAATATTGAATTTATAAATTTTACACTCTACTTATATATTTAAATATATTAAATTTATTTATTAGAATAAAATTATAAATTTTAATAAGAATATTATATATTTTTTAAAAATATATAATTTAAATTTTAATGCATATTTAAATTTATAATTTATATTTATTAATCTGATAACAGTTCGAATAAGCTTCTGACCCATGAATATGTTTGTTAAATAAAGCTCGAACTCGGCTTGATTATAAACGAGTCAAGTTCAAACATTCAAGAATTCGACTTGGCTCAGCTCAATTACACCTCTAGACTTGACCGCTACCTGATGGCAATTTTTTCCATGGTTAGAGCTCATTGAGATATTTTGAAATGGAGACGGAGAACATTTAAAACTAAGAAGGATTGGGAAAGTTTTTTTTTATTATGAGTTTGGGTTTTGAGATTTTCAAACCTCCATAGTTGAATGGGGATGGAAATGTTATCCCAATTTTTAAATTTGTAATAATAATAATAATAATAGAATTTTATATTTTTATATTTTGAATTATTATTATTATTATGTATGTATTATTTTATATTAGTATTTATATGTTATAGGATTTTTATTAATATTTTTACGAAAAGTATTAAAAATTAAAAATCTATTTTTAACCAAGTTAATGTACAATGGCCATTTGCAACGGAAATAAAGACGGGGATGAGAATTTAATCTCCATAGGATAGGGATGAAGATTCATCGATTAAATAGAGTCGGAAATGAGGACAGAGATCGAGACGAGATATAATTCGAGGAAAAAATAGAAATGATAAATCTAACAATCACATATAAATAAAAAAGAATTAAATAAATTTAATATAGGACTTTATCGTAAATTTATAGTAATTTGTGAAATAATAATAAAATACGGAAAAAATAAAACTATAATTCAGAATCTGAATCGAGGTTCGAAGTCGTCAAATGATCAAGAAGCAAACAAATCTACCGGCTTGATCATACAAATAAAGCTAAGATCATACTAACCTCTCACAACGCTTTATAAATTTTCAAAATTCCATCATTAATAATAATAAAAAAGAGTTAATGAGTTTCTATATGTATAAAATATTAATCCACATCTATTAAATCAGTCCATAATTAGATTATTTTATTAAGTTAATTCCTTATACAAATGTATTTATTACGACTTTAACATTAAACTCATCTTACGGAGAAAAATCCAATAAAGAGAACTAATGGAAAGCCATAGTCCTCATCCAATTCCAACACAATTAATTCCATCATCAAGTTCAACAGCATAATCACTAATCTCAACAAGTACTACATGTATAAATGTTGGTCGGTGCCGCCCCAAGTTGCATTAGTAGAGGATGTATTGAGCAACTGGTGATTCACGTCTTCATACCATTCATTCTCTTCTCGTGTTATGAAACAGGCCTCTATTGATAAATACAAAAATAAAAGTGCATGGCAAAATTGCATCTTTGGTATATAACTAACTGTATTTTATAATGATTGATGATAAATTTTACCTGAGAAAAATGCATCCTTGAATTCATCAGTGACTGATGAATGAGTCAATGAGCCGATCCCTACTACTGTACCTCCACTGTTTGTAATAGAAAAAGCTTGCTTTCATTAGTGGCTAACAATGATCTGTTTATTCATGGTGTCAATTGTCATTAACAAATTGTTATTGTTGTTGTTGTTGTTTTCTTACCTTTCTTTCACAAAAGCAATGAGGCGTCGTTCAGGGTTGGCTTCTTGTATAAACTTCCTCAACATTTTAAGCGAGGAAAGTACTTCAAAACCAAGAGTCTCTACAAAATGAGAATCAAGGATTTTTGATTAAATTATATACATATTCAGCTTAAAATAAGAAAAACATCCTTTATTTTAATAATCTACCATCCAAGTATCAACTCAGCTACGCCGTGAAGATGTCATTTTTGACGAAATTGAAAACAAAGGGTTCTCAGTAAAGTTATCAATTAAACAAAAAACACTTGCCTAAACCATTAATAAGAGCATCCTGCTGTTGTCCATATTGAACAACATTCTTAATCAACCTCCTCCACGGGTCAAATGAAGTGGTCTTCTTCATCCGAAGCCTCTGCACAAGAACACTCATGGGTGATTCGATCTCATCTCTTAAAACAAAGTTTTAGCATACAGAACTCGACTCACATCGTAAACATCCACAATTGAGCATCCTTCTTTAGGCTTGATCACCAGCACAGGGAACTGGAATGGCACCGGGGATGTGATGGCCTCGACAACCTTCACACAACATCTCGCGAGTTCGTTAACTTTTCGAACCATTTTACGGAAATGATTAGGCAAATAACTAAACCAAATTACCTCTCCTTTGTCATTGCAATAGGCTGTTCCATGAGAGAAGTAGAAAGGCACTTGAGGGCCAACTTCACTCGACCAATGCTTAAGCCTAACTTCACTGACTGGATCCCAACTCAGTTCATTGGCAGCCCAAAGGGCAGTTGCAGCATTGCTACTGCTCGCATCTCCCACACCTCTCACTTTTCTCCTGATGCATACCGAAAAGGAGGTTTTCGACCGAGTCTTTCTTCTGTAGAGGTCCAGTGCTTTGCTGATCTGAGACTGAATTGCCAACAAAACAGGATCCAAAGTATAATTCTCAAGAGATAATGAATGAATGAATGGAGATTAAGAGATTCACATATATACCAAATTGGCCTCGTCGATCGGGACACCGGAAACATTGAACACCTCATCTTTAGTCCTGTCCGGCAGCACAGAAAATTCAATTGTGTCCCCCAAGCTCACTGCCTGCGTGCAGTTCAAAGAGAGCTGTCGAATGAATCCAAAACAAGATCAAGTGAAGTAGTATCCACCAGGGCTCACATGGAACAGAGACGTCGGGACCGAATCGGCCTGCTGCTTTCCGGCTGCCCCCGTCAGCTCTATCTGCAGCCCGAATTGAGAGTCACCATTAGGAAGAAGATAAAGTAAAGCCAGTGGTTTCACAAACCTTGCAGGGGGAGAAAAGGGTCAGGCTCAGAGCTCTGTTAGCATTTCCTCCGTACTCTTGGCTGAAGTCTCCTATGTTTATGCCGCACAGTATCTGAACACAGCGCATGAGGATTGCAAATATGTGATTGAAACTCAGAAACAGAGAGAGAAGTGACCTGCGATGGCTTTGGGGACTTGTTGAAGAGGGTGTGTGATTTCTTGGCATCGCGGCTTGAGCTTGAAGGGAAGAGGAGGAAGAAGGAGGAGGCATTGGCTACCATGTTTACTTACCTTGTTTCTTCCTTCCTTCCTTTCTCTCTTTGGATCTTTGTTTCTTGAGTTGGGAAGAAGATGAGTCAATTCTATAGACCAGTTTTAAATAAAATTTAATAAATAAATAAATTTGCAATGGAGGTTTGGATCCGCCACCTTTTATGCTGTATCACCCTTCTTCAATCCTAAATTACAAAAAAAACATAATTGTCCCTGATGAAAAATTTAAAGCGGGGAAAATGGCACCAAGTTTCAAAAATGTTATTTTTGCAAAATAGTGTAGCTTGATACAAAAATAGAAAGGCTGAAATGAAGTAATGTACGTATAATTTTTTAATAGTGCGAGGAAATAGTCAAGTCATGGTTGATGAGTTAACTATTGTTTATGTTGTTCATTTAGCAAAAGAAAAACTTTCAAAGTCAGCGGTGTTGAATTTTTTTTTACATCGTTTGATAAATATATTGTAATAGTAGAATATAATATTCATCCTTTAAAATATTGCACTCACTGACCAAACTTATTAAAAAAATAAAAAATTCACTTCTTAATACACAATCCGACTAATTATAGAGATCGACAATTTAGTCCTATGAATAAATTTAAAAAGTACAGATGAACCACAGAGAGATCTTTAAACTCGGTGGGTATTTAAAAATATCTAATGTAAAATTTGAATTCTCTTTGCATTGTAAAATTCAAAAGTTGAATTGATGTTAGAAAAATAATTAATTCAAAGTGAATCAAATGCTTTCATAAAATTTTTCATAGAATCGAACTTGAAGATTTCGTCTTGTAAAAAAAATCCTAATTATTTTGAACTTTTTATTTTTGGAATGGGATTTTTATGGATTTCTATAAATCCATGATATTTTCCTAAAATTCCTCTTTCATTCTAAAGTAACCCTCCGATATGTGGTAAAAAGCGATTCGCTCGCCCTCAGCGCCCCCGCCAACCCATCTCTAGGCCAACACGGAGGAGGTAAATCACGGGTGACTACTAGCCATTAGTGCAAAATGGTCAAGACATGGGAGAGGTCATGCTCGGTCACGCCGAGTTTCGACCCCAATACCTCATGTGGCAACTCCCCATGTCTTAACCATCGTACCGCCCCGAGGGGACAAAGTAACCCTCCGATAGAACATAGTATCAGGATTTATATTTCATCTAATAAATAACATTAAAAAAAATAAATTAAATGCTTTCGACTCAAGGTAAATAGAGTTTTTCTTGATTAAAAGGGGCGAAATGCATGAAAATTAAGAATTTTTTCTTTTAATCCATTCAAAATCAGAACATAATAATGCACTTATGATTGCAACTTGGCCACGAGCTCACGACGATCACTTACTTGCCAAGAGGCTGAAAGCTCATGATGATCATAGAACAATCCTACAAGCATAGGAACCCTAATTGCTTGATGTTGTTTCCATTTAGTAACATCAACTTGGGTCATAGTCCCCAGAGCATGTTATTTTTATTTAGTATGCTTATACAATGAGATTTTGATTTTCAGACAAAGCATATTAATACTCATGGTGCTCGAATCACTTATGCTGAGAAAGTATTCACATCAACTACCTTATCTAAATATTTTACTCTAAATTTTAGCTAGGGTAGTTAAAAACTCTTTGCATCAGTTACCCTATCCATTTCTTAAATTTAGATTTTATGAATAATGTTTCTCTAAAATTAGGGAACGAAATCTCTACCTAAAAATAAAATAATATTTTTTTTAATCTCTAAGGATGATAAAAATTTTAGGGTATTTGATGTAGTGTGTATTGAAAGATTATCTAAATTTAATAAAGTGTATTATTTAGTCTAAATTTTAGATATAATAATAAAAAAAATTGATGTATATGTTATAAGGATTTATCTCTATTTTTTTTAGATTTACTTGATCATCGATATGTGGGATTGGAACTATATCCAATAAAAAAAATAGTAGGGTTTGGAATTTTGTTTATGCATATCCTGATATTATTGACAAAGAAATTTTCTAATTGAGAAATACCATTTATTTTTATTTTATATTTTAAAAGTTTTTTTATTGTAAAGATTGATGAGATGTGATATATCTAGATAAATTTCAACCTTTCTTCCTCATCAGCGCCTGCCCACCTCATCATCCCTCGCTTTCCAACCATCAAAATCTCGCTCCCGCGGCCCCCGCCAAGGCGCCCAACCGCGCGCTGCGCCGACCGTCGTCCAACGCATCCCGGTCTCGCCCATCGCGAACCCTGGAGAAACCACACGCGGAACTTGGCGCCGCGGCTTTGGCTCTCGCCAACAGAGCGCCACGAGGATCTTTCGCTCTCTGGGTTTTTGATGACTAAACTCCCTCTGTCCTCGCTTTTCCAGCGGCGCACGTCTCCGTAGGTTCCTTAGACGTCTTGCCCTCTGCTCGGGCGGAGAATTTAAGCCTCGTTGGACCTTTTCGTTGCCGCTTCCCTCGGTGGTATCGCTGCGTTTCAGTGTTGATTTCAGGCATTTTTTGCGTCTCCGCCTTGATTCTGGAGCGTCGAGGAGGAAGAAGACGGGAAATTAGGGCGAAAAAGAGAGGAGGCTTTTAGGGGCCGTCGGTGGGAAGAGTTTTTTTTTTATCAGCAAAAGATCCCCTTTTTGCTGCTGCTCCCCCCATAAAGAGCCAATCTTGTTGGGGCGCTCCCATAAAATAGGCGGTGATATCTCTGCAACTCCGTGTTGATTTCAAGCATTCTTCGCGTTTCCGCTTTGGTTCTCGAGTGTCGAGCGATAAAAAAGGCAGGAATTTTGGGGGAAAAGGTCTTGTTTCTTGGGGCTGTCCGTGGCGAGAGTTCTATTTGGCAAAAAGATCGCCTTTTTTTGTTCCAAGAATTCAGAATTGCCCTTCTTGCGATCTCCGCAGCTGCTATTCTTGGTTGTTAATTTCAATTAACGCGACATGGTGGGCACCGTCGACGAATCCAACGGGTCCGCTCACTGCCACAGCAATGGCACTGAAGAGAGGCTGGAAGAGCTCCGTCGACTCCTCGGCAAATCGGAGGGCGACTTGCTCAAGATTGTCGGTGTAGGCGCCGGCGCGTGGGGAACCGTCTTCGCCGCCCTTATCCAGGACGCGTACGGCCAGTTCCGTGACGGGGTCCAGATCCTGATTTGGCGGCGGCCGGGGCGGGCAGTCGACCGCGCCACCGCGGAGCACCTCTTCGAGGTGATCAACTCGAGGGAGGACGTCCTCCGGCGGTTGATCCGCCGATGCGCCTACCTCAAGTACGTCGAGGGCAGGCTCGGCGACCGCACCCTCTACGCCGACGAGATATTGAAGGACGGCTTCTGCTTGAACATGATCGACACGCCGGTTTGCCCGCTCAAGGTCGTCACCAACTTGCAGGAGGCGGTATGGGACGCTGACATTGTGGTGAACGGTTTGCCGTCCACGGAGACCCGCGAGGTGTTCGAGGAAATTGCTCGGTACTGGAAGGACAGGCGAAGCCCCCCAATAATCATCTCTCTGGCCAAGGGCATTGAGGCAGCTCTGGATCCCCTTCCACGCATCATCACACCTACTCAGATGATCAACCTTGCAAGTAATCAATCTCTCTAACTCCCAAATTCCTTAAGATGTTCTTACTTTCTTGGTCGATTACTAATGATCAGATAGTGTTCTTTCTGATGAGAAAAATTGCAACTTTTATATGCTCAATGACATGGTGAAACACCTGATGAAGAACCTACTGTAACTTTTCCATTAGTCAAAATTCAATCTTGCTTGATCATTTGGTGCCTCCTCGGGCAACTAAGCATTCTGTGTTGGAGAATCAGTAACACTTATCATGCATTCTGAATGTGTTTTGCAGCTGGAGTTCCAATGGAGAACATTCTCTATGTCGGTGGGCCAAATATTGCTTCAGAGATCTACAACAAGGAATACGCGAATGCTCGCATATGTGGAGCTGAAAAGTGGAGGAAACCACTCGCTAAGTTCCTGAGGCAGCCCCATTTTATTGTCTGGGACAACAGTGATCTTATTACTCATGAGGTTATGGGTGGATTGAAGAATGTCTATGCTATCGGTGCAGGTACTGTTTCTTTGCCTATACGGCTATGTCATTGGAGATGAACATTATCGTTTTACTTCTGCGAGATGGAAATAGTTCCGACCAATGCATGAGAACCACTTTTGTGACCTTGTTTCCACCAATGGCTAGCACAGCCAACTTAAGCATGTAGCTAAAACCGACGGATAAGAATAACTAGCAACCTAGTTCACACCAATGGTTGGCACATCGATCAGCATTCTTCAGGAGATGATAGCAACCGTAAAAGAAGGAAATGAACAATGGAAAAACATAAACATGTTGAAGATCACAAAATTGATTCTCCCCCTCTTGGAATCCTATGACCAGCCAAAAGCCTCAAAACTGTGCGATCGAGATAGAAAATCATGATTTAGTTTCATGATGATGATCACATTAGTATCTGTTTAACCCCAACAAAGGAGTTTCAAGGGTATCAGTCCTAGTTCATCGCGTTACACGGGATTTTGTAGCTAATTGCCATGATCAATACCTTTGCTTTATCTTACAAACTGTTTATCGTCTCATTTCTTTCTTGACAATTTGTATTTCTTCAGGGATGATAGCAGCTCTAACCAATGAAAGTGCTACTAGCAAATCGGTATACTTTGCGCATTGCACATCGGAGATGATATTCATCACTCATCTGTTGACCGAAGAGCCAGAGAAACTGGCCGGCCCATTGCTAGCCGACACATATGTTACTCTGTTGAAAGGTCGCAACGCATGGTACGGTCAGATGCTAGCCAAGGGGGAACTCAGTCTCGACATGGGTGACAGTATCAAAGGAAAAGGTACAATTCAGGTATATAATCTTGCCCCAACACTGACTCCTCTTATTTGTGGTTTCAGATTTCCATTTTCCATGTTTACTAAAGGCATTCAATTGTTTCAGGGTGTCTCTGCTGTGCATGCATTTTTTGAACTCCTGAGTCAAGCCAGCTTAAGTGTTCTTGATCCTGAAGAGAAGAAGCCTGTTACTCCAGTCCAATTATGCCCCATTCTGAAAACACTACACAAGATCTTGATAAAAAGGTGAGAGGATTCTTTTTCGTTTGGTCACTGGTCATATTTAAGTTGTTGTCGACTTTGTCTGCAGAGAACTTCCGACCGAAGCGATCCTTCAAGCTCTGCGGGATGAAACAATGAACGATCCGCGCGACCGAATCGTGCTAGCGCAGAGTCATGCTTTCTACAGGCCATCACTTCTCGGCCAGCCGTGACGAGTCACATTCCTTCTACCTGAACAACTGTGCTGTTCAATCTTTGCTTGGAACCAAAAGTTAGACGATAAACCAATTTGTTGACGGTTCATGTCTTGATTTTTTTCTTTGGATTGCATTTTTAATGTTCCAGTTCTTTCATTAATGTTAGTTTATTAAATGGTTCTTTATTGTCATTGATCTGGTCGGCTGACTCCATCGTGTGTCCGTAGTCGAGTTCTTTAGGCAGATCGGATATGTGTCAGGTTGGCTTCAGTCGAGTTCGTCCCTATCGGCGGCAGTTATCAGATCTGATGGTTGCCAGGTCTTGCGATTTTCGGGTAGAGCAACACAAGGGCTCTAATAAAGGTCTCTATGACGGTGAATTAGTAAGAAATACCGAAAGAAAAAACTGATTATGAGGTACAGGCTGGCTTCGATGAGGTCCTCCACAGATTATGTATATAGGGGCATCTAGAATTTATCAGGCGCTAATGGTGACATAGTCCTATTTTATTTTGGTGTATACGTATTTAGATTTTAAATTTTTAATATTTAGAAATTAAGTTATAATGAGTTTGAGTTAATAAGATTTTCTTTTTTAGTTATAGTATTTAAGGGTTGTATTATAATGAGTTTAAGTTAATAAGATTTTTTTCTAGGGTTCAGTATTCTCTATTAAGATTAATAATTTTAGATGTTCATGAAGTATATAATATATGTGTTTAGAATATTTAAAATTTTTGTTTTTAAAACTAAACGTAAAGAAAAAACAAGAATCGAGGAAAAAATAAAAAAACAAATCGAGGCGTTTGAAATTAATCCAGTCCCTCCGACAAACATGTCATGGAGTTTATTGGACACTTGAAATTAATCCAAACGCTTTGATTTACTCTTTTATTCATCTAGATTTAATTCAGGCACCTCGATTTTTTTTTTTTAAAATAAAAAAATTTCTTAAAATCTTAAATCTAAAACATCTTAATACATATATATTATACTCCGTGAGTACCTAAAATTATTTATCTTTAATGCTATAACCTAAGAGAGAAACTTGTACTTTAGAGGAAAACTTTATTAGCTTAAACCTATTATAACTCAATCATTAAATTTTTAAATTTTAAACCGTAAATACATATAATATACCCTATGAAGGAAACTTGAATCATAGAGGGAAAATTTTATTAAATCAAATATATTATAACTCAACTCCTAAATCTTAAAATTTTAAACTCTAAATATATATAATATACCCCAAAATAAAATTTTTAAAAAATTAGTGAATGAGTCCAAGTACCTGAATTCATTCCAGGTGCCTGAACCATGTCACTTACAGGTGCCTGGATCAATTCCATTACCGGGTCACTTGGAATACATGATATCATTTTTTGCTTCGACGATGATGAATTAGTAAAGAATATTGAAGAGGGACAGATTTAGGATTTTAGATTTGGAGGGCACGATCTAGGTTTGGGGGTTTGGGTTGATGTGTTTCTCAGCAGTGCAATGACTTGCTCTGTGAAATCAATGTCAAGGGTTGCTCCATGAAGTTAACGTTGAAGGTAAACATAATCAACTTGTTGACGATGGAGAATCCAAACTTTTCCTCCGCCTTCAGGAGGCATGGGCGCCTCAGTTCTATGCTACATCCATCCTTGATACTAAAAGAAAAATGATTATAAGGTAGGCATGGGTGGACTTCTATGAGATTCATAGAAGTGAGTACTTGTCCCGGGGATTGACATATATAGTAAATGCATGTTCTGCCGCGCACTTAGTCCTCTCGGGACGGTCTAGTGACTAGCATATGAGGTGTTGCCACAATGAGGTTTGAAGTTCAAATATCGGCGAAGCCGAGATAAAATGTCTTCCTTATGTGCTAGTCACTATTCCAAAGGTTAGTAGCCGCCCGTGATTTACTTCCTCCGTGTTGGTCATAGGATGGATTGACGGGGGTGTTAAGGACGAGCGTATTCATTACCATAATTTCTGCCGCGCAGTTAACACTTGTGCTCTATTGAAATTCCTTGCATTGACATGGGGCTATTACGTGGGGGAGTATAAAGGTTACAATTCCACATTTTTATTAGAGGAGAATACTTCTCTTGACTAAAAGGCACATCCTTCGGTAATGAACGTCATCATAATCGCCATGTTGCATCCGAAATTAAGAGCAATTTGACGGGTTGGACTCAAATTCGGTCATGCATCGGATTGACTTGAGTTGAATTATGAGGTGTCGATTTGGTTTGACTTGAATTCACAGTGAGTTAGACTGATTTCAACCAAGCTCCGTTGGAGTGGGCTGCACGTTGACTAAGTCCTAAGTTAGCCACGTGGCTACTGATGTTGCCGCTATATTAATCCCGCCACATTAGGCCGAGGGGCTATAGTGCATTAGTAAAATATGTCAAATGTCTTCCTTATGTATTAATTATTATTCTAAAGGTTAGTAGCCCGGTTAGTAGTCATCTGTAATTTACCTTCTCCGTGTTGATCATGGAACGGATTGGCAGGAGCACCAGAGACGAATGTATTTCCCTTTTATCATTATTGGTAAGATATGTCAACAGTTAATTAGACATTTAATATTCGATTCTCAATTACACTAGTATGATTTTAGACCATGAGTAACTTTTAATTTATCTTAATGGTAAATAAAAAAAATCCAGTAGGTTATTTTTAGAATCAATTGATTCAAAGGGTAGAATACCTAATTTTATTTATTTATTTTTTACAAATAACAATTAATACTAAAGATTATTAAAATTTAAGATTTATATTAATTTAGGAAAATGCAAGGTAAATAATAATAAGAAGATATCATGATAAATATAACGAACGGTTGAGATGACGCGTTTCGACTGCACACGCGGAGGCAGGGCGCGGAGCGATATCTACTCGTCATGTAGAACGATAAGCGATCCGAACCGCTACAAACTCCTCTCCCATTACCGACGGCGCTACGATAACCAGACGACGTGCAGATAGCTCAGCCCTCGGCCAGTGGGCAGGAGAGCGAGCGAGAGGAGAATCGGAGATCAACCCCTTCCCCCTCGTTGTCGTGCCTTGTTCGATCTCAAACCCCTAAGAAGGAGTGTTCCAGGCGATTTCGGGTTTCTCTCGTCTTCGACTTCTGTTGTACGGTCCGGAAGGTTGGATTTGGCAAGGTATGGCACCGGGGCAAGGAGGGGGGCTCTCGCAGCAGCAGTTTCGCTACACGCAAACGCCGTCGAAAGTGCTCCACCTTCGGAACCTGCCGTGGGAGTGCATCGAGGAGGAGATCGTCGTCCTCTGCAAGCCGTTCGGAAGGGTCGTCAATACCATGTGCAACGTCGGCGCCAACAAGAACCAGGCCTTCGTCGAATTTGTGCGTAATGAACCCTTCTCCCTGATCTACTGTGCTGTTTTTAGCACTATGTTTAGTGTATTGCTAAATAAAAACTAGTAAAATCCTAAATTTTACGACCACCCAATCTTTGATTTGATTGTTTTTCACGTCTGAACCTAAAATCTTAATACGGGGCTCCGGAAATTTGTTGCCCACTTGATTTTCTGACGGGTTGGAGTTAGAAAGATAGCAGTTATAAAAAACACAAACTGGAAGAAAAGGATTTTTTTTTCCCCTATCAGCAAACCCTCGAATTATCAGGATTCCCGTTTGAACTTTACAGAAGCATGAATCATATCCCTCTGTTGTTTACTCTTTATACCCTAGTATACTAGAACTAAATTAACTTGTTAACATAGGTCGGGCTCTTTCCTCAAGTCCCGGTATCATTTAGCTTGACTCTCGGTTTTACTCCCTTCTGCCAGTATGCATGTCCGTGTAGTATATGTACCAATCTACTAGATTGAAAGAGTTTTCTATTGATATTCAATGTTTAATCTCTTTGCTCATTGTGGTCAGACTTGAAAATTACATTTTCCTCTTTGTAGGCGGACCTTAACCAAGCAATTTCAATGGTTTCTTACTATGCTTCTTCATCTGAGCCAGCCCAAGTTCGTGGAAAAACTGTTTATATCCAGTATTCTAACAGGCCAGAAATTACAAACAATAGGAGTACTGGAGAGGTTCCTGGCAATGTTTTGCTTGTCACTATCGAAGGTGTTGAAGATGGCGATGTCAGCATAGATGTTATTCATCTGGTAAGTTGTTGGTAGAACCCTATGTTACAAAATACAAATAAAGCTGTTTTAAAGACTATGTTCTTCCTATCAAATAATTGGTTTTTAGTTTATTGGACCTTTTTTCAGGTAAAGAACGTGTAATAGAAACCTTGTTGCAAAATAAGGTCCTCTCTCCAATTGTTGTTCTTATTAACTTACTGTGATGTCTAGCTTGCTCATTGACTATGTGAGCCTTGTTAAAATTCTTCTCAGTAGGATTTAGGAGAATGATTAATTTGAATTGATAATTTTTTTATGTTAGTTTTCGACAATCTTAGCTTTGGATTCTCAAACTTGGGTCTTTCTCAGAAATCAGAATGCGGATACTGTTGTATTTCTTTTCAAGCCATTTTTATGATTGAATTGCTTTTGTCCTTTATGCAAGTTTTTAAGGTAACTATTTTTCCTTGCATAACATTTTGCTTGAAAAGGTGTATCTGCACTCTTGTTTTGAGTTGCATCCGGGTGACTTCATCCATGTTTGAAAGGAAACTCAGTTATGAGTCTAAACTCTACATTTATAGTCTATGTTAGATGAATTTCTTTATAACAGGTAATAGTAAAATGTTCTGAAAATTGTTTCAGGTGTTCTCAGCCTTTGGCTTTGTGCATAAAATTGCAACCTTTGAAAAAGCTGCTGGCTTTCAGGTAAGATGTCACCACACGGTTCTTTGATTAAACTGCAGGTTCTAACTTTCTTTTGACTGGACCTTCTACAGGCACTAATTCAATACACAGATGCAGAGACTGCTGCTAGTGCAAGACATGCTTTGGATGGGAGAAGTATTCCCAGGTTGTAGATATTTCCATGTTTCCACGTCAAAGGTATGCTATTCTATTAGGTTTTTTGAATTTATGCTAATTGAACTTGAATGTTCCAGGTACTTGCTCCCTGAACATATTACATCTTGCCATTTGCGTATTTCATATTCGGCCCACATAGATTTAAGCATCAAATTCCAGTCTCATCGTAGCAGGTAAAAATTGCTTTGCAATCTGGTGCAAGTAGTTTATGATTGCATATGGTTTTAGTTCTAGTATCTTGATTCTGAACACCATATCTTATCCTCAGATTCATACAAGAACGTAATCAGATTCAATGGTTTTAGTTCTAGAGTGTGATTTTTCTTAGAATTTGCATACTTGTCAGACACAGTCAGAACCTATCTCAAGAATACACTCTTTTTCCCTTTTGCAAGTTCTTGCATCATGATTTCTGATATCTAGCTTTTTATGACAACATTAATCCGAGTAAAATTAGTTTGGGGCACAAAAATTCTTTGTTCAACTGTCAGTCGAAAAGTGGAAGTGATGGCTCATTAAATCCATCCTCCTTATTAGCTAATGGTCTTGTTTTGGGAGAAATGGGCATTTTAGGCATGAGTCTATTTCTGAGTTTGTCTTGGTTGAGAGTTGAGACCTTTTTAAAAACGACACTAATAGTAATCCCTTGTAATCCCTTTGTCTTGCTGCTATATCATGCAGTGCACCTTATCTTATAATAAAATGGCTGAGTGTTTTTTTGGTTGTTGCGACTTCTAACATTTGTTTCACTCTTGTAATTTCAATTATTTTAAGCACTATCATACTCAGTAAAAGGTGCTTGCAGCGAACCTGATCTTATAATAAAATGGCTTTGAGTTTTTTTATATGATTGTTGTGTTAGAGTGACGAACACTATCTGATTCACTCTTGTAATTTCAATTATTTTAAGGACTATCATACTCAGTAAAAGATGCTTGCACTCTAGTCAAACTGTGTACTGGTATTTAACTTGTCCATGCAAAGCTCTTTCTTTCTCAAGGATTTCCAATTGGCTTTTTAGGGTTTTGACATCTTCACACTAACTTGGTCATAATATCTCAGTTGTTGTTACAATACTGCCACATCGCTATAATATTATCACCTGTCTTAGGCAAATTTTTTCTCAAGTTCATATTGATGTTAGCTTTTATACAAGTTGTTTGCAATCTAAGTTTTGTACAAACTTATAATAATCTTTTCTTAAACAGGGATTACACAAATCCTTATCTTCCTGTGAACCCTTCTGCTATAGAGGGAGGTATACTGGTAATTTTTGCATAACTCATCTCTACCTCTGTACCTTTTTCCCATGTTCTTCAATGTTCTTATGAGAAGTTATTCACAGCCTCTGTCAGGTCCTGAAGTAAAGAAGCAGGATCCTGAGAGTAACGTCCTGTTAGCTACTATAGAGAACATGCAATATGCTGTGACAGTTGATGTTCTTCATACAGTAAGATATTATTTCTACCTCCGGAAGTTTTTAGTATTTTAATATTTTAGCCAAAGCATGACCACTAAGTTGATGTTCTATAATACAGGTATTTTCTGCCTTTGGAACTGTACAGAAAATTTTAATTTTTGAGAAAAATGGTGGTGTGCAGGCCTTGATACAGTATCCAGGTAAAATTTTCTAATTAGATACAGTGTCCTGGTCAAATTTTCAAATGAATTATAAGGTGTATGTTTTCTGCCTGGTGGTTCATTCTGATAGAGTATCCTGGTATTTTTTTTGTTCATCTATGAGTTAGCTCATTTTGCCAGAACCATCTGCTTGTCAATGCTTGTACCTATTCTGTAAGTATTCATTTGCACCTGCATGTGCTAGTAGGAAATTGTTTCTCAGCAGAAGATTTAAATCATTACTAGTTGCATTAAGCACAAAATTTCATTGTGTTAAATAAAATAAAAATATCTATTTAAAACATATTTTTTTAGTAAGCACATCAATATGAATGGATCATTTTGTCCTTGATTTTATGTATAACCTGTATCTTATATTGTCAATTTGTCGTTTCTCTGTTTTATCAGATATTACCACTGCTTCAGTTGCCAAAGCTGCTTTGGAGGGACACAGCATCTACGATGGTGGTTATTGCAGACTCCATTTGACATACTCTCATCATACCGATCTCAGTGTTAAGGTATAGATTAATTCTTTGGGTTAAATGGAGTAACATAACTCTTGGTTTATAAAACTATGATTTTGTATCTGTTGATGTTCTTGGATTCACTGTTTACCTGTAATATGATGTCTTCGTAGTTGATTCTATGTTTGCATTCTGTTTCTTATACAGGTGCACAATGATAGAGGAAGAGATTACACTGTTCAAGACTCTAGTATACCAACAATGCCCCAGGCTCCCATTTTGCCGATGTCCACTGGTTGGCACACCTATCCACAGTCTTCGTCCATATATATTGGCAATGATTATCCTGTCTCAGGACAAGCAACGGTTCCACTGGGTCAGATGCCTACATGGAACATTGGTACCTCAGGTGGAAGCTTGGTGTCAACCTCTGCAAATCCTGTTTCTTATTACCCTACTTCTAGCACCTCTGCCGCCCCTACTTGGGTGCTTCAAGCTTCACAAAGTTCATCTCAATTTGGTCAACTGGCAAATGCACAGCCTCCTGCTGCACCTCAAACTCAGTCTCCCTATTTCGCTCAATAGACTGCTTATTCTCACATTCTTTGTGGCAGTTACATCATATGACTGTTGTATGAATTTATCCACCAATATGGCATAACAATAGTAAATTGCTGTATGTGTTCATGATCAAGGCTGGCCGATGCTTTGAACCAGTTGCGTCTTGTATTCTTATCGATATCATTTCCATCTGGTTCTTATTATGCCAATTCTTATCTTTTCATATGATGTTTCTCTCAATTCTTTTCTATCAAATCCACACTATTTTATGCTTTCCCTTTGTATTATAGCTCAGATGAGTTGTTAATCTCTTATTGTCTTATGAGCTATGGCCTTTGCAATATTATGCAGATCTTCGGCTACCTCTTACAAATTGGATGAAACATTTTTATGTCCTTGAAAAATTTGATGCTATCAAACTAAATTGTTTGCTCAGATCTACTAAGCTCTCCAGCTGATATCCTGTATTTCATTACTATTCCCCTCACTTCAGTTTTAACGAACAATAACCAGAACAACACGACTTGCAGAGGCATCTGGAATCTGATGAAGTTGCATCTAGATATTTCAATTCTCTTCATATTCAAGGTTTGGAACTTATAATTGTAGAAACTTGATCTGGTATTGTATCAATTCTCCATCTGGCTTTTCTTGTTTGATCTGGCAAGAAAAAAAAAAACAATCATGCAAAAGACAGTTTCCATTTTCGCCTAATTGCTGTATTGTAAATGTGCTGAATCTGAGAAATCTGTCCTATCGATAAGATGTTCTGATAGATTAAAAAAAACAAATCTTTTAATTTGAGATTTATTACTGTTTAACCTGTTGCTCATTCCGGCAAACTGAAGTTCATATTTTCATTGAATGGGAAGAGCCTCAGTTATTGTTATTGTATTTATGAAATAATCATTTTGCAGTAATTGGAGCCAGGACGCCCGCTCACTGATCTCATTCCGTTTACAACAAGCCTCAGCTCAAGTGCCTGTTGCGGTAAGATCCTACCTCTGCCACTTCGATAATTGATGCTCTCACCACTGGTACTTGGCCGTGATTAGGACCTCCTCGTAGTTCTTTGCCGCATCGTCCCAGCTCAGGTCCTGCGCCATCCCCCGCTTCTGAAGCCCGTCCCAGCTCTCCTTGTAATTCCAGTAGGTGTTGAGGCAGTTGCCCAGGGCATGGATCAGCTTGCCAGACTCTGCCCGATCGAACGTCCACCCGTACCCAGTCTCATTGAAGGGATCAAAGGGGATCACCGTGTCTCGCAGCCCACCGACGGCGTGCACCACCGGCACCATACCATACTTCATGGCATATAGCTGGTTCAGCCCGCACGGCTCAAACCTCGATGGCATCAGAAGGATGTCGGCGCCGGCAGTTATCCGATGAGCCGTCTTCACAGAGAACCCAACCCATCCTCTGACCTTGTCGTGGTTCTCCCTCTCAGCCTTCCTCAGCATTTCCTCGAGGTCCGGCCGCCCAGTGCCCAGCATCACCAGCTGCGCGTCCTGGCCGACGATCCACGGCATGGCCTCCGCAATGAGGTCCACGCCCTTCTGGGTGTCCAGTCTCCCAATGAAGCCGATGAGAGGAACACTTTCCCGGACCGGCAGGCCGAGCTCCCTTTGCAGCGCGGCCTTGCACTGTGCTTTGCCCGTCCGTAGAGTCTCCAGAGAGTAATTGGTGTAGCCATCAGATTGCAGGTGCACATCCAGCTCAGGGCTCCAGTCCTTCGTGTCGATGCCGTTAACGATGCCTCGGAACTTCCAGTCGTTCTCGCTTATAATGCTGTGGAGTCCCCAGCCACCTTCGGAAGTTTTCACCTCCCGAGCATAACCATGGCTGACAGTGACCACTTGGTCGGCGGTCTTCAAGCCGGCTGCGAAGATATTGAAGTGGTCACCTCCAATCGGATCATACAGCTTGAAGAGGTCGAAGTAGTGTTCCTGTAAGTCAACATGGTAGAAGTCCTCCAAGGGGCCGCGACCCTGACAGATGAGGATCATCAGTTCTAAGTTAAGCTCGCCGGAATCGGAGTTACGGAAACCAGACTGCACATGAAGATCTCACTAGCAAATGGAAGTTTCAACGAGTGTAACTCAATCTTCGTAGGTTCCTCAAAGAAGACTAGTAACAAACTTGAGGAGCTAACCTGGTGAGCCATGTTGTGGATCACCAGAACCGATCTCGCGTACTTCATCAAGCCGTTGTCGCGATAATAAGCCTTCAGATAAACCGGCAAGAGTGCCGTGTGCCAGTCATTTGCAATGAAGGCCAAGTTCCCATCTCCGTAGCACACACCACCACAGGGAACATACCAAGGGACCTGAAAATCATGGCATTAGTTTTGTGATTGTCACAAGACCAAAAAAAATGGAAGATTTTAGCGAATGCTGAGTTCAAGGAACCAATCAAAAGTGCTCTTACAGATCGACTACATTAACATTTGGCATTAATTTCATGATCCTAATGAAAATTTCTTATGCAGTAACTTCAAGAAGGCGGCAAGAATAGGAAGAACACCTCAACTGCAGCTTTACAGAACAAAACCATCCGTTTCAAAGTATCCTGCAACGATCATCACAATGCCAAATCGTTACTAAAAAAACATGTATAGCATAAGAGATGTATTTCTATGCATAGGATTAAAGTAGAGATGGAGTTTACCACTCGGTTTCCGCCATAAATGTTGTTCTCGCAGTGTCTGAAAACTGGGCAATCAATGAACACAAAGTCCACTCCATCAATGTAAGCATGAAAGTAAGCTACTTCCAAATCCTTCATTTGAAAAAAAAGAGAGTTTAAGACATGTATAAAAGCAAGAAGATAGATTTGGGGCACATAAGAGACTTCGTACTTCTCCAGCAACCGTGTAACGTCTGTGAACACCGAGATCTTTCGGTTCAGCATAGTTTCCATACCTCGGCGCAACAACCTGGCCAAAGCCAAAGCTCCATATTTGACTCCACATTCATAGAATTGTAGTAGAACAGGTAAGAACAAGTACCATAACCCGATGCCCTCTCCTGGCCAAAGCTTTTGGCAGAGCCCCAACTACATCTCCGAGTCCTCCTGTTGATGTTAGAAGGATAATGTCAGTGTAGTTCAACATCGATGAAACACAATAAAAACTATATATCCTCGTATCACTAGACAGTAGACATTAGCTTAAACTCGAAATAGGAATCTCGCAACACTAGATAACTGAATTGGTCGATATTTGCATGATCAGATCTACCAGTTTTGGACCAAGGAGCACATTCCGCTGCCACCACTATCACATTCATGACGTTCACCCCGGCCAGAGGAGGGGCATCGATAACCTCTTCCTTCGCATCGACACTATCAGGAATCTCATCTCGAGAACTAGATTTATAATCTACTGCGGGAAGTTTGGATTCAGATGGAGAAATGGCTGTATCAAGACCACCAACATCTTGCACCTTTGGTTCCATTGTAGCACTGGAAGTAGTAGCATTGCCATTGTATGAACTTAGATTTGAATCATAAGTTCTAACCTCTTTAGTAGAATCGATATCGTTATCTGCTTCAGCAGCTGTTCTTTCGAACGACCGGACCGGGCTCCTCCTCCCCAAAATCTGAACCGAGATGAGCAAGTCAAGCAAACTATACAAGTACAATTTAGACTAGATTCTGAGATGATCTAAACTAATTGAGGGAAGATCCTCCCCGGCCAATTAGCTAGCAAATTCCATCTACTTAGCCTCGATCAAAGATGTCAGTTCAATCCTCTCTCACTTGGATTTGATCCAAGGAATGTGTTGTAGGTGGGTGTTAACTTCGAATCAAAGTTTATCCAAAGTTCAAGAAAGCAAGAACATGGTCATGGTTGCAGTGTAGCTGGAGAAGACGAAGAGGGAGGAGGGAGAATCACCTTGTCGACCAATCTCTGCTGCATTGCCACTACCTTCTTGCCCTTTTCCACCGCAGCCTGAGCAGAGCCTCCGCCGCCGCCGCCGGCATCAGCACCAGCCGCCTCTGGCTCCTTCGCCTCCTCAAAGGCGCCGCCTTTTCCGGTGGCTGGTTGACCATTCCACCTCTTCTGCGCACCCATCGCCGGAAACCTCACTCGGTTGTTTACCTCCCTGAAGAATCCCGCCGCCACAAGCTCTCCGCCGCCGCGAGTCATCTTATTCCGACGCAAAATAGGGCCGTTGCCGACGACATCGAGGAGTAAAGGCCGCGAGCGGAAAGACGCCATTTTTGGGGGGGACGGATGAGGATTTGAGGAGGAGAAGTATCGCGATCGGGTTTATAATTTAGCAATTGTTTAGATTTTCTTCCAAAAGTCCTCCAGCGCCCACCAAATCAACACGAGGGAGGCGTGCGCATACCTGGCGGCAAGCAGTCGAAGGAGGAGGAAGAACGAATAGGAGCCAGAGGAATACTCGTGGGCGGTGTGCCATTGTCGAATACGGCGCGAATCGCAGGGAGACACAGAGGAAGATGGTCGGTTGGGTATCAACATCGCGTGGACCAACAGGATCATCTTCCTCTATTTTGGATGGATCCTAATGGGAAAAAAAAAACTTGAATTTTTGCAAAAATTTCAGTAGCTTTCTTGCCACAAAAAAAAAAAAAGAGAAAGGAAAAAGGAACATGATTCTATTGTCATCCGTTGATCGGTTTAAAGAAAGGATGGGGTTTGTGTGCTTGGGTGTGGAGTAAGATTTAGTTCGATGGTTTAGCTCGACTTGATCAAGCGGCAATGCTTCAATAAACCTTATTGAAATAGTTTTTGCTAGGGACTTCCTTACTCCTTAGTCCATCCATAACATGTTATAGTTTTATCTACACATTGCTAAATAAGTTCCCATAATAAGTTGAACTTGTTAGTGCAGCGGAGAGTGAATTATCTATAAAATAAAATTAAAATTTAATTAGTAGTATAATTATAATAATAATAATAAAACTGAACTAAATAACTTAAAAGAAAGACGTAAGAAAGTTAAAAATTAATTTAGTTATAACCTAGATAGTTGTTAATCCAAAACAGTGAAAGACATTAGAATATTTCCTTCGTTGCAGATGGAGAAGCCTCTTAGAGACGTTGATAGCTCAAAAAATAGACTAGGAAATAGTACAATAGTTGTAGTTTAAGTTGTGTTATATTTCCTAGTTCTATGGGTCTTTTTATAACCACTAAAAAATTCTATCCGAGGCTGAAAGATGCTTTCAATAGGCTGGAAGGCGCTTTTAACGTGGCAAGTTTTATCCGCGTGGAGATAAAACTTTATCTTGGCTAATATTCACTAGAAGGCGCCTTCAATAGCTCCTTCAATAGCTTGGAAGACGCCTTTGCACTATACATCAAAGGTGCATTCACACTATTCATCAGAGACGCCTTCCATAAGGTAGATCACCTTATTAGCTGATCTCTTTGTATGGGTGATGCTCCGGCTAATCAGAGTTGAGCTCACCCGAACCTAACTCCGATCTTCTCCTCGAGCAGTCTTCCTCCTCGGCTTTTCATCTCTTGGACCGCCGTGCACGTCCTTCTCGTCCACCGGTGTACTCGTCTGCAGTACCTTGTCCTTCAGATGCATCGAGCCCATCAACCCCCTTCCCATGCCATCATTTTCACTAGCTGCGTCTTTTGCTCGACTTCTTATATTCCCAAGCTCCTACACAGTTAGACAAAAGGATCAAATACACATGACCTAACTTAACTTGGTTGACCACATCAAAACTACTATGAAATACTTACAATCTTCCTTTTTTTTATGTGCATCAACCTAAGTTAAAATTAGGGATTAACAAAAAGTAATAATATGATTATGTAAAGAAGCTGCATTTCAATGAAATAACTAAGTTAAGTTTTTTGCAATGATAAGTACAAAAATTCCTAACTCCTCCTTAATCCTTAATCCTCTTGACTTTTACATATTTCTCCCTTTTTGTTCACATAAAAAAAATTTAGAAAAAAATACACTAACAGTTAAAAAATTTAGAAAAGTAAAGTAAACTGTTAAAAAAATTTAAAAAAATTTTCTAGAGGTACATAACAACAATTATCAGTTAGGTAAAATAATTTTAAAAAATATTCTATTTTTACTAATTAATCTCCTATTTTGATAAAAAATAATATTAAAAATTACTTATTTATTTTGAAAAATCCTGAAAAGTTTTGTCAACCTCAACCAGTCAATGAGTATAAAAATTCACACAAAGAAATACTTAGTATTTGAAAAAAAATACAGTATTTCATTATAGAAACTAATTTTTGAAAATAAATCGTTAAAAATATTTGTTCAACTCTAAAAATTCTACTATTTTTCCTGAATGTGTAAAACACATTGTTTAAAGGTAGAAAAATAAAATTTTCAAAATTTATATTTTCTTGAATTTTTAATATTAATAATTATCTTTGCAGAAAATAATTTATAATAATTCAAACATTATTAAAAAAACAAAAATATTTATAATTATAGAGAATATCATATTTCATCACAGAAAAAAATTAACAAAAAGATGCTGGAAAAATATTTTTAATTTTTATAGTACCGTTTTCATTAATAAATTCATAGAAAATAGGTTAACAGTAAAAAAAATTTAAAAATATTTCTTTTGACAGATAATATTATGTTTATTACAGAAAAATAATATTTTTTAAAATTTAAGTCTGCAAAATAATTTTAAATTTCAAAGTATGATTTTTGTTAATAATTTTATGAGAAATAACTCAATAGTACAAAAAAATATAAAAAATATATATTTATAAATTAAATCATCAGATAACATAGGAAAAATTTTCAACTTGAATTATGAATAGAAAAATTTTAAAAAATATTTTTTTAATTGAGACAATTTCTATCAATTAATTAAAAATAATTTTTGGAATTTAGTTAAAAAAGATTTTGGAACTCAATGTAGGTTCCTATAGGGATTTTCTTAATTTATCCTTCGTGATTTCGTATGTACCAATTAAGTCTACCATAATTTCTGAATATTGATTTTTGAAAATCGTTTGAACATACATGGTCATTTTTCAATTTTTCTATTTTCACTTTTAATTTTTCGTTTTCTATTTATAAATTATCAAACATATCTAATGGGTATGAATTTGCTAAGTTTAATTTTAACCTAAAATTATCTTTTTGTAGTTGTACTAGATTTTTAGATAATATTTTGATAAATTTAAAAGATTGCTTGGGAGATAGTGCATGTACCGATGCTCCCCCTTCACCATAACTTTCTTCTAAAGATACTTCTCTTTCATCGATGTTCATCTCTGAGCTGTTTTCATCTTCTTCTTGGTGGTCCGCCAATAGGGCTAGTCTGGCGTATTGTTCAACTTTTGATTCTAATAACGATGATTCGTCCCACGTCGCCTTTAGGATTTTGAGCTTTAATTTTGTTGTTCTTTTGCATTGTTCTTCAGTTTAGGGCAGTCGTCCTTGATGTGTTCTTCTTCTTGACAGTTGTAGCATCAAACCTTTTTTTGCTCCGAAAGTGTTTTTTCGCCTACGACTTATTAAATTTATTAGATTTAATAAATTTGCTAAACTTTCTCACCAATAATGTCGCTTCATCTTTGTCGATTGATTCTTGGGAGTCTGGATCTGATTCACCTTTTTGGTTAGCTTTTAGTGCATGTTGTGGGTTGTCTTTTCTTCTTTGTTTCGTGAGTCTGCACATCTTGATTCATGAAGTTCAAAAGTGGAAAATATATTTTCTAATGAACTAACTTCGAGGTCTTTAGATATATAAAATAAGTCGATTATAGAAGTCCACTCGGGTGTCTCAGGAAATGCATTTAAAGCTTACCTTAATGAATCTCGATTCATTATTTTTTTTTTCGAGATTCGTGAGTCCGGTGATAAGTTCTTTGATCCTTAAGTGTAGATGTGCGACTATTTCGCCTTCATCCATCCGAAGGTTCGTCAGTTGGTTCTGAAGCAAGTCCTGTCTCGCGAGCTTTGCTTCGAACATTCCTTCGTGTAGCTTTAGGAACTTCTCCCACACTACAAAAAAAACC
>JBBMJZ010389851.1:0-14741 GCA_037833815.1 Zingiber zerumbet | reverse complement strand
TTTCGGTAGGGATTCCTCGTGGTTTCGATCACACCGGTTAAGTAGAGTTAGTAGTTAAGTAACGGTCATCCTTAGAGTGTAGTAGTAGTAAGAAGGGTGTGCGTTACACCGCAAAAGAACTTTGGGAGAAGTTCCTGGAACTAAATGAAGGTATGACCGAAGCCAAACTCGCAAAATGTGATCTACTCCATAACCAAATTAGCAATCTCCAAATGGAAGAAGGCGAATTGGTTGCTCAACTACACAGAAGAATCAAGGAGTTAATCACCAGCCTAACAAATCTCGAAGAAATGGCAACCAATCGGGACACGCTAAGGTATGCTTTAAATGTGTTCTCGAGAATACCGGAATAGACATCTATAGTAGACTTCTACTATATCTCCAAAGATCTCGAGGTGAGTACTTTAAAAAATCTTTTCCCACTTTCGAATTACACAAATCTTGGTGTGTAGGACAAAGAAAAGGACTAAGTTAGAACATTTCCCTAAAGGCAAGAATGAATGATCCAGACTCCAAAGAGTCAATTGTTGGAGACGAAGCGGCTCAATTGGTAAGAAAATTTAGTAAATACATTAAATCTAACAAATTTAATAAGTCACAGGAAAAGAAGCACTTTTGAAGTAAAAGAAAGGTCTAATGTTACAATTGCCAAGGGGAAGGGCACATCAAAGATGAATGCCCTAAACTAGAGAAGAAGGAGAAAGACAAAGGCAACAGACCAAAGCACACAAATTTGAAGGCCACATGGGATGAATCATCATCCTCTGAGTTCGAGATCGAGCCCTTCTTCGGACTAGCCCTACTAGCTGACCACTAAGAAGAAGAACAAAGCAGCTCAGAAATGAGCATCGATAAAGAGGGAGAATCATCAGAAGAAAGTTGCGATGAAGGGGGAGCATAGAACATGAGGTAAGTGAGGTACGTGCACTATTTCCCAAGCGGTCATTTAAATTCATTAAGATTCTTTCCAAGGATTTGGTAAAACTAGAAAAAGAAAATAATGATTTGAAAAGACAATTAGCAAAAGCATGCCCATTAGAGTTGTTTGATAAGTTAAAATTAGAAAATGATAAGTTAAAAATTCAAATCAAAAGTTTGAACAATGACCATGCATGTTTGAATTTGAATAATTGTCAGAAACTAAAATTTAGAAAGTATGGTAAGCTAAACTAGTATATTAGACATTACCAGAGATAAATTAGAAATACTCCTAAAAATTATATACCTCCAAAATTTCTGATTAATCTAGTAAGTAGGAACATATATTGGGTTCCAAGATCATACTTAGACTAAAATTCTCTTAATTTTAAAAGGGTTAAATGTCATAAAGAAAATTGAATATTAAATTTTTAAAGACTTTGTCTAAAAAAGTGGTTGTTGCTCCAATATCCAAGAAGACCTAGTGACTCGCCACACCCTAGAAGCCTATTATTGAAATAAATATTTAATTGACTAACTGTTAAAATAATTTATTGTTAGAAATTTTTTTAATATTAGTTGAATTTTTACAATTGATAAAATATTTTTGTTAACTCTTTTATTTTGTCAAAATACAAAGTATGACTTTTTGAAAATTTTAAAAAATTATTAACCATTCTATTTACTATTTTTTAAGTACCCCTCAAAATTAATTTTAACATATTCTAACTTTTTGTGTTATTTTTCCCTAATTTTTTTTATGTGATCAAAGGAGGAGGAATAGGTACAAGTTTAGGGGGAGTTAGGGCGTTTAAAATTTGAAATTTAAATTTTGCTAACTCAATTGCAACATTATAATGTTATTTTTTTTAAACTTCTTTTATAATGTTATTCTTGTAATTTCATTACAATACTTATGTTTGTTTGTTTTTACCCTAAATTGAACTTGGGTTGATGCACATAAAAAAGGGGGAGATTGTTGGACCCCGTGGTAGTTTTGATGCGATCAACCAAGTTAAGTTAGGTCCTGTTATGTTTTGAACTTTGTGTCTATGTGTACAAGAGCTTAGGAACAAAAGAAGTCGAGCAAAAGATGCAGTTAGCGAGAAGGATGTCACGAGAAAGGAGTTGACGGGCTCGGTGCATCCGAGGGATGAGGTACTGCGGAAGAGTACACCAGTGGACGAGAAGGACGTGTGCGACGTTTCAAGGGATGAGAAGCCAGAGTGAAATCTTCTTGAGGAGAAGGCTAGAAATTGGATTCCCGTGATCCCTATTTTAGTTGGTCGACATCACCCAGGTAATCAGAGTAGTAGGAGAGCAAAAGAAGGCTGAAGATGCCGCTGGAGGCGCCTTCAAAGGGAATTGAAGGTGCCTCTGTGGCGCCTCTGCACTTTACTGTGGAAGGCGCCTTCCATGGTTGGGAGGCACCTTTGATGAACAGTCTGAAGGTGCCTTCTAGTCCTATGGAAGGCGCCTTCGACCAGGAGTTATAGCCGTTGCCAGAGGATAAAACTTTATCCTTTTGCGCTGCACTGGAGGTGCCTTCCAGCCTATTGGAGATGCCTTCTAGCTCCGGATAAACTTTTCCAAGGGCTATAAAAAGACCCCTGAACCTAGGAAATAGATAACAACTCAAGTATCAACTCTTGTTTTAATTTCCTAGCAAATTTCTAAGCTTTCAACGAGTGTAAGAGGCTTCTCCACCTTCAACAAAGGAGATTTTCTTTTAGTGTTTTCATTGGTCTTAGATTAACAACCACCTAGGTTATAACCATGTAAATCTTGTGCCTCGTCTTTTATGTTGTTATTTTCATTTATTATTATAGTTGCTTTTAATTAGAGTTGAAAGAATTGGAAAGGTGTTTGTTTTATTTTGATAGGCAATTTACCCTCTCTTGCCGACCCCACTGCACCAACAGACTATGCTACAGTGTACTCGGGAAGAAGGAAAGGAAATACCATAGAGAAATATGGAGAAAGATGTTGTGAAGGTGGAACTAGAGACTCATGACTCTAATGATTCTATCTCAGAGCATACAGAGTATCATACTATAGCTGGTGGTAGAATGAGACAAGTTATAAAACCATCCACCATATACAAATTTGAAAAATTGGTATCTTATGCACTTATTACTAGTAGCGGAGACCCTACATCTTTTCAGGAGGTAATACACAGCTCTGAGAAGAACAAGTGTAGTAAAGGAGATGGAGTCATTGCATAAGAACCAAATGTGGGATCTAGTAGAACTTCTTTAAGGAAAAAGAAAGTTATAGGGTGCAAGTGGATATTAAAGAAGATGAAAGAGGTCAATATATTGAAGAGGCTATTGAAGAGCATACCCTTAGCATATCCGTGGGGCCGGCACTAGGGGGTCGCTAAGGTAGCGGATCTACCTTTAAAGACGGATGACAAGATCCAAGAAATGTCAAAGGTTCCTTATACCAATGCAATTGATTATCTAATGTATGTCATGGTTTGCACAAGACCAGATTTAGTGCTAGCAGTTAGTATAGTGAACAAGTTTCTCTTAAATCCTTGTCGACCACATTGGGATGTAGTGAAATAGATTTTCAGATACTTGAGAAATACAACTGATTATGGCATCATATTCAGTAGACAACCGGAAGATCCTTTAGTTACTGGGTACATAGATGTAGATTATGCAGGAGATTTAGATGACAGGAAGTCTACTACAGGATACGTGTTCATTGTGGTTGGAGGACCTATCTGCTAGAAATCAATGATACAATCTATTGTTGCATTGTATACTATGGAGTCAGACTACATGGCAATAGTTGAAGTGGTGAAGGAAGTTTTATAGCTTACAGGGTTGATTAGAGAACTGGGCATTCAACAAGGTGGAGGTAAGTTATTATGCGATAGTCAAAGTGCTATCTATTTGGTGAAAAATCAAGTGTATCATGACAAAACTAAGCACATTGATGTGAGGTTTCACAAGATCAAAAAGTTGATTACTTTTGGAGAAATTCAACTTGAGAAGGTTCACATTGCAAATAATACTGTAGACATGCCGACAAAGCCAATGACCAAAGAGAAGTTCAAGTGTTGCTTGAACTTGATCCATATCTCTAGATGCTAGAGGAAGGAAGCCCATACTGAGAGATCTATGTGGAGTTTTGTTTACATACTCATGTTCTTCAAAGAGGTAAATATTCGCCAAGGTGGAGATTGTTGATTGATTTGGCTCATATTTAGATAAAGGTCAATGCGATGGATGTCATGGATAAAAAATCTGTTAAGATTATAATAGAATTCTATTACGATTTTTCATGATAGAATACTATTGTGATTTTTCATAATAAAATTCTGTTACGATTTTACTAGGTTTGGGGTTTATGCACTATTTATAGGAATCATTGTAAATCTATTGTACAAACACAAGAATCATTGAATTTGATTCTCTTATGTAGAGAGAATTCTAATAAAGCTTCGGTCATTTTTGTGGAGTAGGCACGCTGCCAAACTACGGTAACTCTTCTTCTTTCTCTTCTTCTTCTCCTTTCTCATATTTGCTCATTTCTTGTGCATCTTTGCCTCATTGCTCTATGTGATCTCTTTCTCTTTTCCTCTTCTTCCACATTAGAGGTTGAGAGATGTTGTCCCTCTTTGTGCAACAACAATACATTCATAATTAAACAAACACAACACAAAATAAGATCTAAATGTAAATATCCAAATACAAGCACAAAATCCAAGAACAAAACTACAACTAAATAATCCTACAACAATAATCCAAGCACAAAACTAAAACTAAATATCCAAGAAAAAAACAAAGATAAATGTCCAAACATCTCCAACAAGATTTGAATGTATAGTACTATAATATTTGAATTTTAAAAACACAATACAACACCTCCTAGAAAAGAAAATCTAATCCAAAACTAGCGAGTAGTAATCAATCCTACAAAAATTTTAATACGACATATTATTAATAAAATAAAGAAAAAACTAATACATAATTATGAATGACATATTAAATTTAATATTATAAAATTATTTTACATAATTGAATGCTAGTTTGTATATCTGATAATGGAGTTGTATAGAATATATATCAAAGTTCCTAACAAGATATATACTACAATGTTAGAGATAGTTTCATTAGTGAACAAAAAAGAAATGAAAAAGTTAAACGTCAAGTGATCAGGGCTATGGCAATCGACTGATCAGGGGTCTTGAGTCTCCTAAGAGGCAAAATGATGTGACGTTGCACTCATCTGAGCCAAGAAGTTCTGCATATCTTGCCCAAGTTGCTCAAGATCCATTCAGGATTGCCTCTCCACTTGAAATTCCCTCTCTATGATTAATAAGAATTGGGTCTTCAAATCTGTGTTTTCTTGCTCTAAGGCATCTACTCTAGCAGATGATCTGGATGCACTCGATGATATGTTAGGACAACCCCTAGCCCTGGGGTCATCGCCTGATCATATACAACTCCCACCTGGGGCCCAAGATCATAGAGGGTGGAGGTCTTTTTTCCTTCAACTGACCACATCATAATAAATATCATTTAATTGGTCAGTAGATAAAGTCTGCTCCTCGCCGACCTCTAAACTAGGCTAAGACACTTGTGCAACCCTAGTAGCAATTTGTTCCTATTTATATTAAAAAAATATTTTTATCAAATATTTATTAAAATAATAGGTAATTATTATTAATAGTTAAATATATTCAAGTGTATATTCTTATGTTTAATGCCAATGATCGACGATCTATAAAGTGTCATATTTTAACTTGTGTGTCTTGGTAAATATCTCCCAACAAGTAGGAGGTTGTTGTAGCTCTTGTTCTACATATCCTGCCCAAGTCGCTCAAGATCCATTCAAGATTGCTGCTCTACTTGAAATTCCCTCTCTAGGATTAAGAGTCGAGTCTTCAAATCTACGTTTTCTCGTTCTAAGGCATCTACTCTAGCAGATAATCCGGATGCACTCAATGATGTGCTAGGATGACCCCTAGCCTTGGAGCCATCGCTTGATCATATATACCTCTCACTTGGGGCCCAAGCTCGTAGAGGGTGGAGGTTTCTTTCCTTTCACTGACCACATCATAATAAATATCATTTAATTGGTCAGTGGATAAAGTCTGTTCCTCACCGCCCTCTAAACTAGGCTGAGACACCTGTGCAACCCTAGTAGCAATTTGTTCCTATTTATATTAAAAAAATATTTTTATCAGATTTTTAATTAAATAATAGGTAATTATTGTTAATAGTTAAATATATTCAAGTGAATATTCTTACATCTAATGCCAACGATCGACAATCTATAAAGTGTCATCTTTTGACTTGTGTGTCTTGGTAAATATCTCCCAACAAGTAGGAGGTTGTTGTAACTCTTATTCCTAAATATTAAAGAATGTAATTACTTCCAAATATTAGAATTCATTTATAATCCAAGTACAAAATTCTTATTGAATTTATTAATTGTAAACTCACCATGTTTAAGGCATGCTCGATGATCAATCAGGATGCAGCGATATGCTTTGTCACTTCAGTACTAGGGCCAGCTAACTCATTCTTTCTATTGGCTCGAGTTGTCATTGCATTTTCTTGCCATCTATTTGCAATCCAAATGGCTCACCATGGATCCTAAATGTCCTCAGCTACATAGGATGATTTAATTCCCTTTTATCCTACTTTGTATAGCATGTCTTTATAGAGTTTAGCACAAGCTGCCTTTCAGGTGGCATAAAATTTTGCCTCATGCCCTGTCTCCCTAGTATTTATTTTATGCAATAATATGTTCACAAACTATTATAAAAAAATAAAAATCATGTTAATTAAAATTGCTTACCAAAAACTTATCGTAATAAAATTACTTCATTTCCTGGTCTACCGACTTCCATGTATTACTAGTAGGGCTAAATCACTCTTTAAATTTAGATGTGATGTAGGCAACTACTCTATGAACATCTGGGGTAAGATAGTATTTAACAAATAAAAATATTATAAATATGTTTTAAAAAAATAGATGCAATGAATAATACTAATAACATCAATACTTACCAACCCCAATAATCCGCAAAATAGTTTGGCCACCAGCGTCAAACATGTCTATATTTGTATAATTATATTATAACACATACGCATGCACACTAGTTTTAATCATAAAAATAATAATGACTTACAGAGTAAGACTAGTGATATAACTAAGAATATTTATATCTAAATAAATTTACCTTAACATTAATGAATAATAGAGTATAACTAGTGAGATATATAAGAATTTTAATCATTAACATTAACATTTTGTAGGTCCTCCTCACTAGACTCTGTTAGTTCAATAAGCTTCTCACTACAAAATATCTCTCCATCATCTATCTCCTCATAAGATACATTAACATCTATAAGTAATTGAGATATAAATTGAATATGAGAATCTACTGAATGTATCTCCACTGTATCATTTTGAAATGCATCATGGTTTTTGGGTCATGAGAGAGTTCGACATTTCTTTGGTATAGCAATGCTTTATTCGGCAAACTACTAATCATTCACTAGCTCTTCTCCCCATTATGGGATATTCAAGATAAAATCCTACTCCGCTTATACCGAAAAAAATGAAAGTTTCATACTTGTTGAAGCTTTTGTTTGCATTTACCTCAACAAAATTATAGTTTGGATGTATTCTGGTACTTATACTTAGAGTCGGATCATACCAAGAACATTTGAATAATATACATCTTTTAATGGGTAAGGTAGGATATTCAAGCTCTATGATTTCTTCAAGTCTCCCATAATAATAAAACTTAGAATTATTATTGTTGATAAATCCTTTCACACAAACATCCGAATTGAAAGTTAGCTTGCATGAATCCTGTTGTATCACGTGAAATTGAAAGTCATTAACATAGTAGCCAAAGTATACTATTATCTTATAGAGAGGGCCAGATGCATGATTGATTATCCTGAACTCTTGCACATTAGATATTCTTCGATCAGACACCTATAACAATAGTTATGATATAAATTAAGCCTATAATAATTTAATATGGATCTAAGAAATTAAAATTATCCTCTAACTTACATAGATTTGAAACTATAATACAAATTATATCTCTAAATTTTCGGCTATCTCACTTACACGAATTGATGGATTTTATACTTATAGTTGTTGATCATATAAGCTGGAAAATAAGGTAATTTTATGAAAATTGGGATATTGGTAAACAATTTAAATTGGATAAATGTTTAATTAAAGAAGCCAACTTACTTTATGTTGTAAGTACCCCATGTTAGTTTTGATATGATCAACCAAGTCAAGTTAGGCTCTATGTTATTTGGTGCCTTGTGTCTAAGTGTGTAAGTATTTAAGAACGTAAGAAGTTTAGCGAAAGATGTGGACGAGAAGGATGACATGAGAATCAAGTTGACGAGCTCGATGTATCCGAGGGATTAGAAGCTACGGAAGAGTACGCCTATGGAGCGAGAAGGACGTGCACGGTGCTTCCGAGGGATGAGAAGCCAAAGTGAAATTCTACTCAAGAAGAAGGTCAGAGTTGGGTTTGGGTGGGCTCAACTCTAGAAGGCTGGAGCATCACTCACACAAAAAAGATCAGCTAAGGAGCTGATTTGTCTCAGGGAAGGCGCCTTCAATGGTTTGGAAGGTGCCTTCCATGAACAGTGTCAAAGGCATATTTTCACTTGTTAGAGGTACATTTCCTAGCTATTAGCCGAAGATAAAACTTTATCTTTGGCGGATAGAGTTTTCCACTTGAAGGTGCCTTGGACCCACTTGAAGGTGCCTTCAAGCCATGGATAAGATTTTCCGGGAGCTATAAAAAGACCTCTGGAGCTAGGACAACAACTTCTGTATTCATTTTCTAGCAATTTTCTATGATATCAAAGAGTGTAAGAGGCTACTCCTCCTTCAATAATGGAGATTTTTCTAGTGCTTTCACCTCTCTTGGATTAACAACCACCTAGGTTGTAACCAAATAAATTTGGACCTTCTTACTTATTTATTTTATAAGTTGTTACTTCTTTTATATTAATTATTTTGGTTAATTAATTATGCTTACTAATCAAAGTCAAAAGAATAAAAAAGGGTTAAATTTTATTTCATACTATTCACTCCTCTAGTCGGCTGCATCGGGATCAACAAGTAATATCAGAGCCCAACCACTTTAAAAGGACTAACCACTAACCGAAGCAAACAAGATGATGGTCAGACCAAGTATCTACCTATCAAAAATCAAGGGGGAATTCATGACTTGGAAAAAGAAGATGAATGTATTATTCAAAATTGATTTCAATTTACTTTTAATAATCAAATATAACTTTGTAGTACCTAAGAATCAGTAAGGAGCTGATAAAGAAGAATATCAATGGACATAGAAGAAGCAAGCCGACATTATGGCAAACGTCAAGGTAGAATTCTATCTGTTGAGCATCTTACCACCACACGAAGTCAATCGAATCGGAGACTATGAGTCAACCAAAGAGCTCTGGGAGAAATATCAAGAAATGCATGAAGGAACATCGAAGGAGAAACTCGTGAGACAGAATCTGCTCTTGAACCAAATCAGCAACCTTTGAATAAAAGAAGGTGAAACAGTCACACATCTATGCTCGAGGATCAAAGAACTCGTCATCAAACTCACGAATCTAAGAGAAAAGGTAACAAACCAAAATTCATTAAGGTATACTTTAAATTTATTTTCGAGAACACCCGAGTGGACATCGTTAATCGACTGATTCTACATCTCTAAGGACCTCGAGGTTAGTACCTTAGAAAATTTATTTTCTACTTTTGAACTTCATGAATCCAGATGTACAAGCCTAAAGAATAAAGAAGAAAAGATAGCCCAAAATGTCACTGAAAGTTAACAAGAAATGTGAACTAGATTTAGACACATCATTTGATGAAGACAAGGCTGCATTTATGGTAAGAAAATTCAGTATATTTTTTAAATCTAACAAGTTTAATAAGTCACATGCCAAGAAAACTTCATGAAGCAAATGAAGGGTACAATTCTATAACTACCAAGAAGAAGGACACCTCAAAGATAACTAACCAAATGAAGAACAAGGACAATGATAAAAGATCAACCTAGAAAAAGCACCTAAATACGACGTGGGACAAAAATGTCATCATCAGAGTTGGAGATTGAAGCCTACACCAGACTTGTGCTAATGGAAAGTCACCAAGAAGATGACGAAGAAAGCTCATCTGAAATGAGCATTGAGAGCATCGATGAAGGAGGAGCAACGTTAGAGGGAAGCAGCAATACAAGAACATCACATAACGAGATCAACAAGGTAAGTCAGATACGATCTCTACCTCCTGACAAGTTATACAAGTTTATTAAAATACTATCTAAGAATTCCTATCAATTAAAAAAATAAAAGAAAAACTTATTAAAGAAAAACATAGAATTAAAAGAAACTTTAGCAAAATTTTGTCGGTTAGAAGATTTGGACAAGATGAAAATTGAAAATGAAAAATTGAAATAATAAATAGAATATTTAAAAATGATCCATGTTCAAATTTTGCTACTTCAAATTTAAGAAGTTATCAAGAGAAATTGATATTATAGATTTTATAAGGGTCAAATTAGAAAAGTAATAAGAAAATATATACTAAGAAAATTTCTAATTAATCCAGTACGTAGGAACTAATATCGGGTTCCAAAATCATCCTTAGGTTAAATTTTCACACATGTTCTAATTTTTCTTTTACTTTAATATTTTCATTGCATGCTTAAAATTATCTAATTTTTTTAATTTAATTTTTTCATAACCTGTCTATTAAAAATTAATTTAAACTTAATTTTTTTCATGCAAAAGAATTTTATTACTTATCTGTAGGAGAATTTTTAAAATTTTTCCATCGTTGTATTATTTTTTATGAAATTTTTAATAAAAATCATATCATTAAAATTATTTCACAGAGTTATTTATAAAATGTTTTTTTATGTGATAAAATATCATGTTTTCGGTCAAAGGAAGTATTTTTAAAATTTTTTGACTATTTTTAAATTTCTATGATATTTTACAAAAATATTAATTTTTAATATTAAAAATTCTCAAAAAATCAATTTTTGAAAATTTAATTTTTTTTAAAGATATAATTTTTGTTTTGCATATTGAAAAATGTTGCAAGAATTTTTTACCTCAAAATCTATTTGTTAAGTATTTTTTTAAAATACATCTTTATGTAGAAAATAATTTATTACTACTTATATTATGTTTTTTTATTAATGAAAATTTTATCACTCTTCTGGATAAACTTGTTTAACCATTATAAAAATTTTTAGAACTTTTCAATGAATAAAATATTTTTTAAATTATTTCTTCTAAAACTGGTTTTAAATCATAAAACTTTAGTTTTTTAAAAAATAATTCCTTAAATTTTTTTAAGTGTTAGTCACTATCTATTTAACCCTTGGAATTTTTATCTTTATTTTTAATGTGATCAAAGGGGAAGAATATTATGAATAAGTGTAGGAGAAGGTACATTTTTTTACATATTAATTGTTTTTATTGCCTATTTATTAATTGCATTTCATGTTTACTATTCTTTTTACTATTATTATGTTACTATTCTTTTTAACCCAAACTTAATTTGTGTTGATCACATCAAAAAGAGGGAGATTGTAAATACTCCATGCTAGTTTTGATATAATCAACCAAGTCAAGTTAGACTCTACGTTATTTAATGTCTTACGTCTAAGTGTGTAGGGACTTAGGAACGCAAGAAATCGAGTGATATGAACACAAGAAGTCAAGCGGAAGACGTGGCAGATGATAAAGATGGCATGGGAATCATGTCAATGGGCTCGGTACATCTGAGGGACAAGAAGATGCAAAAGAGTACACTAGTGGAGCGAGAAGAACGTGCGCAGCGCTTTCAAGGGACGAGAAGCCGAAGCGGAAGTCTACTCGAGAAGAAGGTCAGAGTTGGGTTCAGGTGAGTTCAACTCTAGAAGGCCTGAGCATCACCCATACAAAGAAGATAAGCTAAGGGATGATCTGCCTCAGGAAAGACACCTTCAATGGCTTGGAAGGTGTCTTCCATGAACAATATCGAAAGTGCCTTCTAGCTTGTTAGAGGCGCCTTCCCTAGCCATTAGCTGAAAATAAAACTTTATCTTTGGCGGATAGAATTTTCCACTTGAAGGCACATTTGACCCACTTGAAGGGCCCTTCAAACCTTGGATAGGATTTTCCAGGAGTTATAAAAAGGCCCTTGTAGCTAGGAATAGAACAATAACTTTTGTATTTAGTTCCTAGCAACTTTTTAAGCAATCAAAGAGTGTATGAGGTTTCTCTGCCTTTAACAAAGAATATATTTCTAATTCTATTATCTGCCTTAGATTAACAACTACCTAAGTTATAATCAAGTAAATTCTAACCTTCTTACTTATTTCTTTTATAAGTTGTGAGTTCTTTTATGTTAATTAATTATGCTTACTAATCAAAGTCAAAAGAAATAGAAAGGGTTGAATTTTATTTTAGGCTATTCACCTCCCACCCTCTAGCCGGCCACACTGGGACCAACATATGTAGGATTTAACTTCATCATAGTTTAAAAGTATGCATGTCCTTGCTGTTGGAGCGTGACACACGTGAGAGGGGGGGGGTGAATCATGTGATTTTTAAAACTCTTATTTTTATCGATTTTTAAAACTTAAGTACACGCAGTGGAAAGTAAATATGAAAGTAACACTAGAAAAACACGAGCGACTTTTACTTGGTTCAGAGCCTTCGGCGACTCCTACTCCAAGGCCCAGGTCTTGTAGACCTATCGATAGGCAAATCCACTAAAACCTCTTCCGGTACCCCCGGAAGAGAGAATTGAGTATAATAAAAATAAAGCCAAGTGCAACACACTGCACTTGCCTTTTATAATAGTTAAGTACAATAAAAGAAATGTTACTAACACTTTTAAAGATCAAAAGATGAAGCACTTCGTGTTAATGCTGTCTACCGGGTGTGATTGGAACTCCTCGGAGCAGTCGTCGGGCTCAGCAGCTTCACAATAGAGTCACAGCAAGAACCGGAAGCAATCTTAAGCTCAAATGTACGCGTAGTAGATTGAATGTACTTGATGTCCCAATGCTTTCTCAAAACTACCTTATAAAAGGTTTGGAGGGCGCCTCCCATAAGCATGGAAGGTGCCTTCAATGAGATAAAATTTTATTCTGACTTCGTTGTACCTTATCTGAGATTCAGTCAAATTTTATCCGCTGAGGGTGCCTTCCATGAATACGAAGGCACCCTCGGGTACTGTTCACCCGAAGGTAGCTTTGCTTTTTTGCTTATTTTTTTACCCTGCAACAAATATGTTAGTCCAAATACCCTACAAAATAAGTGTTAGCACAAATATAATAAATAGAGTAATTAGTTCCTATCCTCCTCGGACTAGGAACTAGTCAATGTATCAGTTTAAGGATCTCAAATGGTCATAAACAAGACCGACGTCTACTGTCCCTCAACTGGGACACGTCCTCACAATCACTCTCCTTTAGTGACTTACCTTTACTTACCTTTTACCAGACATCCAGTCAGCCTGTTGACCAGTTTGGACTTTGTGCCAGCTATCCGGTCATCCCGTCGACCTAGTTGGACTTCGTGCTAGACATCCGGTCAGCCCGTTGACCTGTCTGGACTTTGTGCCAGCTATCCGATCGGCCCGTCGACCTAGCTGGGCTTCGTGCTAGCTATTGGATAAGCCCGTCGACCTAGCTAGGCTTCGTACCAGCTATCCGGTTGTCTCGTCGACCTAGCTGAGTTTCTCCTGTACACTTAGTCAAAGTGTTATATCACAACAAAACTAACTTAACCTACTTTATCATTCATCAAAATCTGAGTTAGATCGTTAATGCTATGTTCACCAACAATCTCCCCCTTTTTGATGCAATGACAACCTGGGTTAAGTTATTGAAAAGTATGCAAAAAGTAAGCAATGGTTTTCAAGTTAGTTAAATTAGTTGGTGTTTTATGCTTGGTATTTTTGGTGCTAACTTAAACCACCTAACCCTCCCCCTTTGACATTCATAAAAAAAAAATATAGAAAAGATAGGAATAAACGACTAAGTAAAAAAAATTACAATAGAGAATGCTAACTGAATTCAGAGTAACTTGGGGTAGTTTAATGTAGAAAATAAGTTAAAGGAAAATTTTAAAAAAGTTGTTAAGGTAAAAATATAAGCTTTAAACATAAATAATTAGAAATAATTTTCAACATCTACTAATATATATATATATTTTTAAAATAGCTAAGTTTTAGAAAATAACTTTGAACACATATTCAAAAGCCAACTTTTCATAATTCTCAAAATAACCTAGTTTTTAAGTTTACCAAAAAATATTTTCTAAAATAATTTTGTAAAATATTAAGGCAAAAACCTACTAACTTTGTAAGTTATTTAAGTTAAAATAAGTTTGCAAAATTAAAAGAATTTCCAGAATAATTCTCAAAAACAAGCTTGCAAAATTAAGGCAATTTTTAAAAAATAATTTTCAAAAATAAGTTTATAAAATTAAAGCAATTTTAAAACAATTTTGCTAAAGTATTTTTAAGGAAATGGAAAACAATTTTCCAAAATAATTTTACAAAATATTTTCAAAGGAGAGAGAATAATTTTATTACAAATAGTTTTACTAAGTATGAAAATAATTTGAATTAATCCTCCCTCTGAACCTGACATTAAAATAGAACAAAAAATCCTCAACTGTCGAACAATTAATTACTTACTAACTATCATAAGATAGTAGTTTTCACTTGATTAGTCAGGTTAAGTTAATTGTATTCAGTTAGTGTTTCACTAAGCTGAAATACTTAACCTGATT
>JBBMJZ010389829.1:0-14744 GCA_037833815.1 Zingiber zerumbet | reverse complement strand
ATCAAGAAGATGAAAGCAGCTCAGAACGAGCATCAATGAAGGGGGAGGATCATCAGAGGAAAACTGCGACGAAGGGGGAGCGTCAGATTATGGGTAAGTGAGGTATGTGCACTATCTCACGAGCAGTCTTTTAATTTTATCAAAATGCTTTCCAAAAATTTGTGTAAATTTGAAAAAAAATGTTAAGTTAAAATTAAACTTAGCAAATTCATATCCCTTAAAAATGTATGATAATTTAAAATTAAAAAATAATAAATTAAAAATTCAAGTCAAAAGTTTGAAGAATGACCATGCATGCTTGAATTTGAATAATTGTCAAAAACCAAAATCTAGAAAGTATGATAGACTAAACTGGAATATTAGACATCACCAGGAGCAAATTAAGAATATTTCTAAAAATTATGTACCCCCTAAATTTTTAATTAACCCAGTAGGTAGGAACTTATATTGGGTTCCAAAAACATACTTAGAGTAAAATTCTTTTTAAAAGGGTTGAATGCGAGAAAAAAATTAATATTAATTTCTTTAAAAGATTTTATCTAAGAAAGTGGTTGTTGCTCTAATATCCAAGAAGACTTAGTGCCTAGCCACAACTTGGAAGTCTATTATTGAAACAAATATTTAATTGGCTATTTGTTAAAACAATTTACTGTTATAATCTATTAACAAGTTAGAATTTTTTTTGACAAAATGTTTTTTTTAATACAAAGTATGACTTTATGAAAATGTTTAATCATTCTGTTTACTATTTTATTAAGTACCCCTCAAAATTAATTTTAAAATATTCTAACTTCTTATATTATTTTTTCCTATTTTTTTGATGTGATCGAAGTGGGAGGAATATGTACAAGTTTAGGGGAGTTAAAAGTTTTTAAAATAAAATTTTGCAATGTTATATGTATTTCTTTACAATACTTATTTCAATTTATTTGCTTTACAATACTTATTGCAATTTGTTTGCTATTACCCTAACTCAAACTTGAGTTGATGCACATTAAAAAGGGGAAGATTGTTGGACCCCGAGGTAGTTTTGATGTGATCAACCAAGTTTAAGTTAGGTCCTGTTGTATTTGACCCTTGTGTCTAAGTGTGTATAGAGCTTAGGAATACAAGAAGTCGAGCGGAAGACGCAGCTAGCAAGAAAGATGGCACGGGAAGGGAGTCGTCGGACTCGGTGCATCCGAGGGACGAAGTGCTGCGGAAGAGTTCTCCGGTGGACAAGAAGGATGTGCGCGACGTTCTGAGAGATGAGAAGTCAGAGCGGAAGCCTGCTCAAAGAGAAGGGTGAAAATGGGTCCGGGTGAACCCTATTTCGGATGGCCGCGATCACCCAGTTGATCAGCGCAGCAGAAGAGTGAAAGGAAGCTGGAATTACTGTTGGAGGCGCCTTCAAAGTGAATTGAAGGCGCCTCCGCACCTTCACTGTGGAAGGTTCCTTCCATGGCTGGAAGATGCCTTCGATGAACAGTATGAAGGCGCCTTCGACCAGGCTGATTTTACCGTTGCCAAGGGATAAAGCTTTATCATTTGGCGCCTCGCTAGAGGCGCCTTCCAGCCTGTTGGAGGCGCCTTCCACCCACGGATAGAGTTTCCCAGGAGCTATAAAAAGGCCCCTGGAGCTAGGAAATAGATAACGACTTCTGAATCAACTCTGGTTTTAATTTCGTAACAATTTTCTAAGCTTTCAACGAGTGTAAGAAGCTTCTCCGCCTTTAACGAAGGAGATTTTCTTTTAGTGCTTTCATTGGTCTTGAATTAATAACCACCTATATTGTAACCAAGTAAATCTAGTGTCTCATCTTTTAAGTTGTTATTTTCATTTACTATTATAGTTGCTTTTAATTAGAGTTGAAAGAATAGGAAAGATATTATTTTTTTTTCAGGCAATTCACTCCCTCAAGCCGGTCGCCAAGGGTCCTAATAGGATATGCACATAACAGCGGTGCATATCGATTTTTTGTGTATAAGTCACAAATACCGGATATATATAAAAACTCGATAATAGAATCGAGAAATACCTCATTCTTCGAGCATATATTTCCGTATAAGACCCGAGAATAAGCTAATTTCTCAAAGCAGACTTATGAACACACAAGAAGAAGAAGATGATGAATCAGTTGAGATTGAGCTTGGACAAAGTAAAAGAACTCGGATGTAAAAATCCTATGAAATAGATTTTATCACTTTTATGTTGGAAAATGAGCCCCATAGTTATTCAGAAATAGTAAGCTCTTTTGATGGATCAAATTAAATTAAATTGATGGTAAAAAAATTGAAAGGAAAAAGGAGAAAGATGGAACTTCGAAGTAGGGGTGGTTTGATATGGTATATCGAACCACTAATTAATATACCGCTATGGTACCGAAAAGTTTGGTATAAAAAAATTCATATTGATATCATACCAAAATTTTGGTATACCTAATTTTTAGTATACCTAAATTTCAGTCTAGTATCAATTCCATACTATTTATAATAAAATTTTAGTATTGATATGGTATACCAAAAATTTTCATATAAATCTTATACCGATATTGATACGGGAAATTGGTATATTTCGTTATATTTTAGTATGGTGAGTATGATATACTTAATTTTTTATATTATTTCCCACTCCTATTTGGAACAGTATTTCAATTGTTTTTTAATAGCCCCTACATGTTGGAAAAATTTGGTCAATTCAGTAGAAAACCATATTAACTGATATTTTATCGATTAAGTTTGTTCGATTTTATCAAAAAATTTGATCGGTTCAGTTTGTTCAACAAATTTTGATTTATTCAGTTCAGTTTTAACCAAATACTCAGCCTTAGCCCCCGAGCTACGATACAACGATAAGGTAATTTGGGGAAAACTTAGAGTATCATGGTTCAATTCCCAACTAGAGCATGCTTAGTTTGCCAGCTAGCATAGTCTTGTGGCGCTTCATGATTTATCTAATGGTCGGTGAAAAATTTTTATGGGTCTGAACTGATTACTTCCCCGATTAATTAGTTCGAGAATTAAATATCTAGGGAAAAAATAGAGTAAAACTATAAAGAATAGTGTAAAATGTAAAATTCATAATTTAGATTAAAAAGTGACGTTTTGGCTTAACACATGCCTTACCGCCCTTAAAATAATTAACTAGGTATTTAATGTTCGAATCTCAACTGTAGTGTATACATGAGCGCTTTCTAATTTAACTAGATATTTAATGGAAAATTTTCGTGAGGCCAAACTCGTCATCTCCAATATTTAACTATTCAAAAAGGTGAATACCTTAATTAATAAAAAAAATAAATAAGATTAAAATTATAGGAGACATTCGAAAAAGCAATTAAAGTAGAGGGTAAAATGGAAAAATTTTCATTTTATATTAAATGGGTCGTTTCGACCCAAACATACTAATTGGGCCTTATCGAACGCGATATTATCGCGACGGACGCACCTGCATCGTTCTCACTCTCAGTTCGTGTTCATGGCGTTGGCGTTTGCCTGCTTCCCCTTGAACCCTTGCCCTCCCCTCTCGCCCCCTTCTCTCGTCCCCTCCTCTTCTTCCTCCTCCTCGATCATGGCCGTTCATTCGACCCAAAGATCGATTCTTACCAGCTCCAATTTCTGTTGCTCGGTAGTTCGTCCCTCGGCCGGGCGTCTTCGATGCTCCGATGAGGAATTCCCGGAGGACGGCCCAGTTGAAGTTGAAACAAAGGAGAAAGATATGGAAAAGACGAGAAAGAGGAGGAAAAGAAAGCCGAGGCCCAGTTTCAACGCCCAGACCCTTGAGCGATGGTCCGTGAAGGTCTCCTCCTCGAGGCCCGCTTTGGATCAAAAGTTTCAGACTTCTTTGGACGCTCCATTTAGTCAGCCTTTGGATGAGTGTGGGGCTCCCGTGATGGAGTTTGGAGCTTCGAATGAGAAAGTTGATGAAGAACGAGGAGGGAGTAGGTTGCGCTTAATCATTGAGAAGTTAAATGCAACTGAGAGTGGGAAGTCTTCAGATTCAGACCTTTTATATGAATCCTTTGGGAATTCTGTCGATGCAGTTCCTCCTATGGCGAATCGTATCGTGGGCATTCCTTTTGGCATGCGGACTAAGAAGTCGGCTCCTTGGGCACACGCAGATAAGCATGATGAAGATGGTATCCGTTATGGTAACTACAGTGAAGCTTTGGTAAAAAATATTGATTTTGGCAAAGATTATGTGAAGCCTAAAGAACTGAATTTGGTGGTCGATAAGGGTAGAAGCTTCAACTATGGTGATCCTATAAATGGCTCTCTGGAGGAAGAATTTCCTGCCCTTTCTTCTGACATGGATGCTCTGAGCTGTCCAGCAGTTAGTGTTCCATTTGGAGAAGAGATATTCAGTTCTCAGGAAGCTGATTTAGACTCTAAAGTTGCGGATAAGTCCCCGGTGAGAGATGATGAGTTGAGCGGAAAAAGAAGAGAGTACTGTGTTAGAGAAAATGCTGAGAGGTTCAACGACCATAAGTGTTCAAGTTCCTCCAATGTCGGTATTGGTGTCTCCGTCTCTTCTGAAAACCCGGACATGTTACTGGTGCTTAATTCTGGGCACGATGACCTTGACGTAGCCAGTCCAGTGCCTTTACCATGGGAAAGAGAAATTGATTCCATGGAGGGTGAGCAGTTGCAAAGGAGTAACACTGAACTAGCAGAGAGGACTATACCAGAGCCGGAACTGCGGAGACTGAGAAACACTTCTTTAAAAATGAAAGAGAGGATGACTGTGGGGCCAGCAGGTGTGACTGAGGCTGTTGTGAAATGCATCCATGAGAAGTGGAAGGAGGTAGAAGTCATTAAGTTAAGGTTTGAAGGCCCAGCCAACCTGAACATGAAGAGGACACATGAGATTTTAGAGGTTAGTTTTTCTTTTTTTTAAACCATCTGTCATAATGTTAGATAATTATAATTGTTCTTTGGCACAATTCCATTGAAGAAATATCATATTAGCCTTTAAAGATATGTGTTTTGAGAACTAAGATCTATGCTTTATTATCAAAAGTGTTGTTGACTGCTGCTAAAGGAAGTGTGACAAGAAAGGGAAAAATGAAGATAATAGTATCAGAACATGCTTAAAGGATCACCATTTCACACTAACATGACACTTTCGTGTAAGTGATCATAAATTCTCTTCATGATGTCAAAATTACAAAAAAGAAATAAATTGAGAAGTTGCAGCATTTGAAGCAACAAGAAGTAATAAAAAAAATATCTTCTTGGTTTTTTAGTTATGAATCTTAAGAATCAGAGAGATATCAGCCTCTCTCTCATATTTGATGTCATCCATGATGGTAGTAAAAGGTGGTTACGCTCATCCCACACAACCCATCCCATGTTATGTGAAGTGAGGTAAATCATGCGGTCAGCGTATAGTCGACCGCCAAGTTGGCTAGGGGGTGGGAGGGGTTTTTTTCCTCGAGGGCATGTGTCTGCCGGGAATTGATCTCTTGCCTTATTGTAACAAGTTTGCCACCCTCTAGCCAACTAGGCATCCCGTGGGGGCTTGATGTCATCCATGATATTCTTATAGTTCGTTGTCCCTCTTATTAATGGTATGAAGAAAATGAATAAGGTCCTGAAATTGATGCAAAAAACATTATTTGAGTAAAATTCTTTCTTGTTGTAAACGTCCTGGATTTAGTCTTCATTGCTCAAATAATGTTTTTCTTAACACAAAATTTCCTAACTCCAAGTCTTAAGTCCTTTTATCTGACAACTAATATGATATTTTCTTGTATTTCAATATATTTACAGATTAAAACCGGAGGCGTGGTCATTTGGAGGTCTGGAAGGTCAGTTGTGTTATATAGGGGAATGGCTTATCAACTTCCTCGCGTCCAGACCTACTCACAGCTTTCTGATGCCACTTCTTTCCATAATCCTTCAATGGGAGATTGTTCTAATCTTATTATTTACAATCAAGCGGAAACTTCAGGTGCAATTTCAGGGAGCTCTAAAGCTGATTCTATGACATATGAAAACCTCTCTGAAGGATCTCCAGCTACTGCTTATATTGACAGTTTATTGGATCGGTTGGGTCCACGTTGCAAAGATTGGTCTGGTTGTAATCCACTTCCAGTTGATGCTGACTTGCTGCCCGGTCTAGTTCCTGGTTACAAACCACCATTTAGACTTCTTCCTTATAAGACCAGAAGATCTCTAAGAGATAAAGAAATGATGTTTCTCAGAAGGCTTGCTGGAACAATGCCCCCTCACTTTGTTCTAGGTATGGCACGATTATAAATTCATGTGAATAAATTATACTTTCTTTCGTAATCGCTACTGAGTTATCAATATTTGTCCATTTGTGTAGGAAGAAACAGGGAACTCCAAGGCTTGGCTGCTGCTATCGTGAAGTTATGGGAGAAAAGTTCTATTGCTAAGATATCCATCAAGCGTGGCATACCAAATACCTCTAATGAGAGAATGGCTGAAGAAATTAAGGTGGAGAGTATGATATGATTTATTGGTAGGAATTAGAAATTTCCTTTTTTACTTTCACTTGTGAATATTAGTCGATTGATTTGCGAAGTCAATTATCTATTCCTGTACAAACATGCTTTTGTTTTGCAAAACCTTATGATCAACAATTTTCCTTTCACTTGTTCTTCTATTGGTCCAGTTGACAGGCTTCACTAATTATTAAGTGTAGTGATTCAAAGGTGAAGCTTTAAAGCCTTTAAAGTTCAGGCAATTTTATTTAATCAACATCCTCAGCACTAGTATCCCCAAACTATGCTCGGAGGATCTAAGTAAGTTTGAGTCATAATACTTTTAGTGCATCTTATAGAGTAATTGAACTGGGCTTCCATGTCCCCCCTGTATTAACTCCTGGTTCAGCACTACATGCCCTGATAATATTTATGTTTTTTTTCCTTTTTTTGTATAAACGATCAACTTCCATCTACCTTTGCAATAATTATACCCACGGTACTGCTGCTGAAAAAAAAATTGTTAAACAAAATCAGTGATCCATGGAAAAGAAATAAGATCTGAGAGAAGATACAAATGTTTCTCCACCAAATTGATCTATTTCTCGCCGGCTTTAATAATTGTAGCAAGACAAATTGAATCAATTAGAGTAGAAGATGATGTGAGGGGTAGATGGAGATTAGAGAAAACTCTAGTTACTAAATAAAAAATGATTTACTGGTTTGAAGGTTGATAGTGCTATAGATTTAGATAGAGTTCAATAGAGGGATAAATCCGTATAAATGAGTAAAGAACCCCAAATGGTTGGGACAAACTTGGCCTGATGATGAAGATTATAATAATGATTAACGATTCTAGTATATAGTCTGTGATCTTCACGGGTGTCACACCCATATGGTTGTGTTTGGATTTAGTATCAGCACAAAATGCCTGCTTGAAGAATTATTGTTCTTATATGGTTGTTCTAGCGATTTGCTTAGGTTGCATGCCAGAGTTATTTAAGTCTTTTACCATTTTCTCGGTATGATTGTGTGCATATAATTTTTACATTTACTGAAATATGTCTCTTTCTTGTTGATGTCAAGAAACAGCAAAATAATTTTTGATTCCCAACTTTATCTGCAGAAATTGACAGGCGGAGTGCTTCTTTATAGAAATAAAGAGTATATTGTGCTCTATAGGGGTAATGATTTCGTGGCACCTTCAATTAGAGAGGTTCTTATAGAAAAAGAAAAGCTAGCGAGCATTCACTACGATGGTGAAGAAGTAGCTCGGTTGAGAGCATCAACATTGGTTGCTGATGTCAAAAGTGATAAGGGTCCATTAGTTGCAGGTACCCTTGCAGAAACAATGGAAGCCAAACGCCGATGGGGAAAACCATTAAACCCTGAGGAAAGTGAAATGGCAAAGAAGAATATGGTTCTGACTAAAAATGCATCTCTAGTTCGATATCTTGAGAGAAAGCTAGTATTTGTAAGTTCTGGAATGCAAAAGACACTCTCATATCCTTCCTTTGAAGTTATAATCTTTTTTTTTTTTCAGAATCATCATGAAATGTGATATTCTTTTCGGATTCAGGCAAAATTAAAGGTCAGGAAGGCAGAGAAAGCTTTGTGGAAAGTGCAGGAATTCCTACAGCCGGCAGATCTTCCAACTGATTTAGAGATTGTTACTGATGAGGAGCGGGCTTTGTTCCGAACGATGGGTCTTAAAATGAAGGGTGCTCTACTTCTGGGTAATCACTATTCTCGTCATTTTATTTGAAATATTGTCGATATTGCTGATTACAACATGATCTTATGCTTATTGTTGAAATGTTCAGGGAGACGGGGGATTTTTGATGGAACTGTTGAAAACATGCACTTGAATTGGAAAAATAACGAACTCGTCAAGATTCTGGTGAAGGGGAAAAATTTTAAACAAGTAAAGCACATTGCAATTTCTCTTGAGGCTGAGAGTGGTGGGGTGCTGATTTCCCTTGATAAAACCACCAAGGGCTATGCAATTATCTTCTATCGCAGCAAGAATTATCAGCGACCTCAAATTATAAAGCCCAGAAATCTATTAACAAGGAGACAGGCATTAGCACGCTCTATAGAACTCCAAAGGCGCGAGGTAACGTCATTCCATTATGCACTGCTTATTCTCTATAAAATATTTACTTACTAAGTCGCCCTCTAATGCGCTATTTGCTTACTTTCAGGCCCTGCTTCATCATATTTCCAATCTGCAGGATCAAATTCAGATGCTAAAGTCCCAATTAGTATGCTCTTTCTTTTATATGATTCCATTTTTAATTTGAAATTTATATCACTTGAGAACATCTCAGCTCTTATTATATTCTTAGGATCATATGCAAGGCGATGAGGGTGGAAATCAAGTCTTGAATGTGCAAGCCAACTTAACATCATGTTCCGATAACGCGAATCAGGTGGAGGTAAGTTTGCAGATTGTTGTCTTATAAGTAGCTCAGTTAACCAAGGTATGTAAGCATGCTATTTAATCATAAAAACTCAGAGAAGTCCGAGTAGCTTGGAATTTTAGGTCAATTACAAGTCAAAATCTACTTCGTCTAACTGGGAAATAAAACTATGCTATAGATTCAATCGAAATTGGATTGTAGATGGATGTTTTTATGCCAATCTGTTGCTCATATCAGGATGAAGGGGAAGAAGCCTTTCTTGAAACATACAACAGTCAAGATGAGGAGGAGGAGGAGGATGCTTCTCAATGAAACTAACAAATGCTAGAATAGTAAGTCTAGCAATCAAAGGAAGTTTTCTATTCTTTTGTTTAATCACCATCATTATGATTATTTTAATAATTCAGGTGCTCAAGCTTCTTTTGATTAATTTTGAAGGTAAACTGTCTTTCCTCTTACTTTGTTTACCGGATAAATCCTGAGCTTTAGGCCATTTAGAGGTTGATCTTTTGGGATTCGAATTTTGATATCTTATTTGTTCTCCTTGAATGTTTTATTACTATATATATCACACCCATCGTCAACGTTTATCTTTTCCTTTTCTTTGAAATAAGTCATCCATCTTTGTTTGTATTCTTACTTCTTAGTTCCTTTTTGCCATTTCCTCTTAAGTCTGCGGACTGTGCTCGATATGGCTCGATAGGGGTCGGGTAGTGTCGAGCTCGGTCTGGTCCACAGGTTAGGATAGGTGAGGTTGGCTCGGCTTGCCGGTTTGACCTGACACCTTTGCGGAACTCATACATAAAAAAAAACAAAATCATATTTTTCTATTTTTTTATAATTTTTTTATTAATATTAATATAAAAATATTTCGATACATGTACTATGCTAAAATAACTGCGGGAAAAGAGTTCTTCGCTCGATCAGCCACGTATGCCTGCGCACGGTAGCCTGTACTGCAAGTTTTCTGTCCACGTAAAGTCGACGTGGCTCAGTTGAAAGAAACTTCGCAGCGAAGTCTCGAAGAGGATAACCATCTCATCAGCTCAGCCACGTCGACGTCTCGGTCGTCGGTTTGCTTATCTTCTTTTAGAACTTTCCAGAGTTTGCAGTCGCCACCTCATTTTCCTCTTTCTCGAACCTAATTAATTTACAAAAACACCCTCATCATCCTTTTAATTATCCACGCGACGCCGTGGCGGCGGCCTGCTCTTTTCGCCGCCGCATCTCCTCCACCACCCCATCCATCGCGGCGTCGGTGCCCTCTCCCTCCGCGTCGCATCTCATGAAAACCTCCGCGATGTCGGCGGGGGTCATCTCCGCCTCCGCCAGTAGCTCCTCCGCCTCCAGCATCCGCGGGTGCTCCTGCCCTGCTTCCAGGTAGTTCCTCGCCAGAATATGGAACGCCGCCGGCCCGCAGTACGATAGGTGGATCTTGCGGTCCATCCGCCCCGCCCGGAGCAGCGCCTCGTCGAGCCGCTCAGGGTGGTTCGTGGTGAAGATCATGAGCCGCTCCCCCACGCACGACGACCAGAGCCCGTCCACGAAGTTGAGCACGCCGGAGAGGCTCACTGTCGACGACCCGAATCCGTTGCTAGCCGGTGTATGCTCCTCTTCTTCCTCTTTCGATTTGGGATCTTCTTCGTCCTGTTTGTTCTTCTTCTTATTTCGACCGGTCAAATCGAGCAAACAATCAGCATCCTCGATCACGACGACCGACTTGGAGGTGGTGGACGCTAGGAGCCGGCGTAGGACGGTGTTGGAGTGCACCGCCGTGAGCTCGAGGTCGTACACATCGAAATCGAGGAGATTAGCGATAGCCGCTATGAGGCTGGTCTTCCCTGTTCCCGGCGGGCCGTAGAGGAGGTAGCCGCGCTTCCAGGCGCGGCCGACGCGGGCGTAGTAGTCGCGGCGGGCGACAAATCGGAGGAGGTCTTGGCGGATGTCGTCGCGGAGGGCTGGATCAATGGCCAGGGTGTCGAACGTGGAGGGATGAGAGAAGGGGACCGGAGACCAGAGGCTACGGTGATCGTCCCCGAAAATTTCAGCCCGGTTGGTGAAGAGGTGTCGCTCGCGGGAGGCGCTCGCTATGCGCTCCGCCTCCTCTAGAACATGGGGGATGTATGCGGAGCGCACGACATGGCTATGGCGGCGGTGGAAGGTGAGCTCGAGCGAGCGGTGCTCGGCCGCGCTTGAACTGCTGCGGAAAGGGTAGGAGGAACTGTCCTGTCCGACGACGACGGAGCTCCACCGGAGTGGTATGCCTCGGAAAGAGTCGTGGGTGGTGTGGCAGCCAGGGAGGGAGGCGGCGGGGAGCGGGGACTCACGGCGCTTGGTGAGGCGGACGACGGCGGCGTCATCGAGGCAGCGGGCGCCGAGGTACACATTGGCGGCGCTGTAGAGCTCGTTGGCGGAGCAGGTGGCGACGTCATACTCGTCGATGAGTATCTTGGCGTCGTTGATCAAGCGCACCACGATGCCGCGGAAGAGGAAGCTGATGAAGCTGTGAAACTCCGGCGGGAGGAAGTCGCAGTACGCCGTCCTCAGGAAGAGGATCGTGGCCAAAACAGAGCATATTGAGCTCCAATCCCAATCCATGCTCTTGCAACTCTCCAATTCGCCACTCAATCTCTGAGAATGATTTGCTGGTTTGAAGGTTGCTATAGGTCTCTAAATTTAAATAGAGTTCAATAGAGGGGACAAATCCATATATTTGGGACAAACTTGGCTTTGAAGATGAAGATGATAATAATGATTAATAATTCTAGTACACAGTTGGTGATCTTTCACAGGTGTCGACACTTTGCTATCAGCACAAAATGCCTGAAAAATTATTGTGCTTATCGTCTGTAACGTGGTTCTAAGGTTGCACGTTGGAGTTATTTAAGTCTTTTACCTTTTTTTTTCTATGTAGGATTCTGTGCATATAATTTTTTAAATCTTACTGAAATATACGTCTCTTTCTTGTTGATGTCAAGAAACAGCAAAATAATTCTTGATTCCCAACTTTATCGGCAGAAATTGACAGCAGGGTGCTTTCTCTAAGGGGAATAAAGAGTTTTAGTATATGAGGTGTTGTTATAAAAAAGTATGGGGTTTAAATTTCGGTAAAGTCGAGATAAAATACCTACGTGCTAGTCACTATTCTAAAGGCTAGTAGACCGATTAGTAGTCGTCCGTAATTTACCTCCTCCGTGTTGGCCCTGAGACGGATTGACAGGGGTATTAGGGGTGAATGTATTCGTCTTTTGTCACAATCTAAGGGGAACAAAGCATATATTAACAGAAAACTAGTATTTGTAAGTGTTGGACCGTGGATGTCCTAAGAGGAGAACAAAATATAAAATAAAATATGTACATAATACAATAATTTAATGTGGTTCGGAATTTTTGATCCTTGCTGTACAGTCTACCATCTGAGTAAAATCACCATTAGTTCTTTCCTGATTGGATATCTTCTAGACATAGAGAAATCTCTCATAACACTGGTTGTTATACAAATAATACAAAACAAAACAGAGATACAAATATAAATGAAAGTAAATAATTTTACAAATGAAAACTTTACTTTGAGCTCTTTGTGCTTACTTTAGAAGGCCCCCCGAGGTCTAGAAATACAGTGGCATTTGTTTCCAAACCGGTTGTCAAAACTTTTTCAAAACCATTCTTTTATAGTTTTTAGGTCGATGCTGATCGTCTATTACATCAATTGATTGTATTATTAAATTTGACTGTTACACTTACATAATCAAATATTATTGTTCATCAATTGATTGATGCTCAAACAATTAGGGGGTGTTGCAATCGATTTAGAAATTTTCTATTCACTGTTACAGTGCTATCAGCCAATTGATCAAACTCAGTTGAGTTTTGAACTTTTTGTTCTCGAACAGTGACATTAGTTGATTGAATCGATTTTCTAACTTTTGTACAATTGATTGTTGTTGTTGATCAATCAATTATTACTGTAGTGAAAATACTAGATCAGTCCAGTTGATCGATTGGTAACTGCAATAATAGTTAGTTGTTAGTATTCATCTATATGATCGAAAAGCATGATAAAAATGAGGTTAAATTTCGCTAGTAAAAAACCTTTTTTAAAATGAAAACAGAATGGGGCACTGAAAAATAAAACAAGTCTCGTGATCTTTGATCACTTTGATGGCTAATCCACTATAGGAGACGAACTAAACTTGCATAATGAATGAAGGTGGATAGTAACACATTATTATCACCATAAATAAATGCATGTAATAAAACAATATACTAAAAATAGAAGAAGTAGAAGATTAAGTGTAGATTATTGGAGACTCTCAATGTCGTAGCAGCAGCATTTACATGATTTGAACATCAGGAAGAGTATGAGACGCTGAGAGAATTTTTTATTCAACCTCTGACTTTGAGGCTCCTTTTATAACCTTTTTATTCTATCAATCCCTTTTTCAATTGAACTCCCTCTAGAATTTGCCTGACTTAGTGTCCAGATTTACGATCTGCCTAGATCATATGTTCCGCAAAATTAGCTTAGATTGGTCGATTGAATCCAAGTTTGGTCAACTGAACACTAATAACTTACTTTTGTTACTTGATTTGATCTGATTTTCGCTTATCAAATGTGCTTAGTCAACCGATCACTTGCTCGTTCGACTGAACTTTGTTATTTCCTTCCAAGCATAATTCGTTCTTATCTGATATCTTGTTACCAAAAAATATTCGCTCGACTGATAATTCTTTCAGTCGACTGAATTATTATATTTTTCTTTGACTCATTTTGAATTTGATCTGTTCTCATCATTAGGGATCGGTCAATTGAACCATTTGGTTCGGTCGATCGAACTTTTTAATCACCTCGATCTTTATTTTTCTGCAAAATAAAATTAGTAAAGTATAATAATAGTGATCTTTCAAAATAAAGTTAGAATCAGATATGATAGTTAGGAATATCTGATCTCGATTTAGAAACCTTCGTCTAAGGTTTGTCTCAATTGGGACACGATTTCATTGCACTCTTTTTCATGAGTTTACCTTAACTTACCCACCAAACATATGGTTTTTAGATCTGTTTGGACTTTCTCTAGTTATTCTTATTATCTGATCAACCAAATCGACCAAGACTTTTCTGTAACTCTGAATTAACACAGTAGATATAAAATAGTAAAACTAAATAGTGTTAGTAATATTCAAGATTAGCTTGCCCAGCTAATTAAAATTGATTAATTAAGAAATAAGATTAATTAATTGAGATTATTAATTTCATTTCCGAATGAGATTGATTTATATTAATTAGATTGATTAATTAAATTAAAATTAATTGTTAATTTTAGATTAATTAAAATAATTATTTAATTTTAGATTAATTGAGTTTAAGTTAATTTTGTGTTAAATTGAAATAGTTATAAGTTAATTATTAATTAATTGAATTAATTAATTATGTTAATTTAATTTGGATTAATTTAATTTGCATTAATTTAATTTGCATTAATTTAACCTTAATTAATTTTGAATAATTAATTTTAAATTATTGAGTGATTAAATTAAAATTTATTAATTATTTTCAGATTTATATCAAGATTAATTATTCTAATTAAATTAATTAATTCAATGCAAAATCAATCTTATTCCAAATCTAAAAATTCGACATAACCAATTTTAATTTATTTAACTTGATAATTTAAAACTTAAAATTTAATCCTAACATAGTTTTGAGTTTTAAGACTCAAATTAAATAATATAAAATTTCAATTAAATAAATCATCACCAGCTATAAGGTTATTATGTTTAAAAATCTAAATAGGTGAGATGCTAGGAAGAGTAATATATTTTTTAAAAGAATTTTATTTCAACAAATTCATAAATCTATTTTGCTTAAATTTATTTTAAAATTTTTAATGCT
>JBBMJZ010389802.1:0-14749 GCA_037833815.1 Zingiber zerumbet | reverse complement strand
ATTAGTTTATTTCCGCTGCACTAACCTAACTTGTAGAGAAGAAACGAGCGATTTGGGGCGGCTATTCACACCCCCCCTCTCTAGCCGAGTACGAACGATCCCAACAGTCTTAACGATGTAAGTCCAAATATATAATCTTAATAATATAAATTTAAGTATCGAAACTAATCATCAACCACTCCACTATGAAAATAATGACCAACGACCGAGACAATGATAAAAATAAAATTATGGCTAGCAATTGTAACAATCTCAAAATGATAGGTAAATCATGAAATCACAACCATCTAATATTTTTTATACTATATAGACAACTTTTCTTTCTACAAAATAAATTTAAAATACAATTTATATTATATTTATAAATTTAATATATATTTTGTGATAATTTAAATATTATTTTTTAATTTGTTTATAGGATAAATTTTATATATAAAGAGTAATTTGATATGCTAAGTGACACTTTGTGCATGATCGTGAGCGAAATCTGATGTAGGCTATTTGATGCAGCCAAAATCTAATTTTTTTAATCTCTCTCTTATGTGCATGCAACAATTTTTTTCTTTCTCATCTGCATGCAATAACTATAAAAATTTTTAATCTCTCTCATCTGCATGGAACAACTTTTATTTTTTTTAATTAAAATGCTATTTTATCTTCTCTTTCCTATTATTACATGCAAAAAAATTATTGTGATAGCTACAACGTTGTAGCAGCTACTATGCAGTAGCTGCTACAACTTGTAGCAGTTACTATGCAGTAGTTGCTACAACGGTGCAGTAGCTATTACAACTGTGCAGAAGCTGCTACAACTTTTAGCCGTTAGTATGCAGTAGCTGCTACAACTTGTTACAGTTACTATGTAGTAGCTGCTACAAAGGCACAGTAGTAGTTACTATGCAGTAGTTGTTATAACTTGTAGCAGTTATTATACAGTGTATGCTACAATTTGTAGCAGTTATTATGCAATAGCTGCTACAACAATGCAGTAGCTGCTACAACGGTGCAGAAGCTGCTACAAAGGTACAAAAACTGCTACAACTGTGTAGAAACTGCTACAACAGTGCAGTAACTGCTACAACGGTGCAGAAACTGCTACAACGGTGCAGAAGCTGCTACAACGGTGCAGTAGCTGTTACAACGATGAAGTAATTACTATAACACAATAGCTACACAATAACACTGCTACATGTTATAGCAACTACTATAAAGAAGCTGTTACAATGTGTAGTAGCTATTGTGTAGTAGCTGGTACAACGTTGTAGCAACTACATCACCTTTAAAAATTAGTAGCACAGTGATTGTTGAATGCAATCAGGCGAGAGAGATCAAAAAATTTTATAGTTGTTGCATGCAGATGAGAGAGAAAAAATATTGCATGCAGATGAAAGAGATTAAAAAATATTAGGTTTTGTCTCCATCAGATAGCTCACATCGGATTTTGCTCACAGTCGCACACAAAGTATATATATATCTATATATACTAAAAATAAATGGGCACCGACCGACCTACCCAAACTGAACCAATACGGAAACGGACCAGTGCAGATCCCCCTCGTTTCTTCCGTTCTTCGCCGCGAGACCTTCGACCGCAACTCAACTCCGGCGATCCCAAACATGGCAGCAAAACCCTTGCGAGTTGAGATGATTTGGTTTCCTCCAGATCCTCCTCTTTTTGCCCATTTTTCCTATCTTCTTTATAAACTGCTTTTCTTTGACCTTTCACGGCAGGAACGGGCAATGGAACAAGGTTCTGATCAGAGTCTTTCAGGTATTCCTTTATGAGTGATCCTCATCGTTTATCGGTTTTTCTGCACTGCTTTTTGTATCTTGTAATTTTGATCTAGTTTTGTTCTTTTTGAGTGACCAGATGAGGACGAGCCTGATCAGGTGACTTACGACCTCAATTTCTCCGGCAGAATCCAATCCCTACTCTTCTGTGGTCGCAAGGTAACTTTTTCGTTTGCTTCCGATATATCCTGATTAAGAAGATTCATGTTTCGTTGCCTTTTACTTTAGTTTAGACCTAGACCTCACTTTTTGGGTAAAAGTTTTACTCGTTCGTATGAGTAAGGGGGAAAATATATTTTTTATTTAACTTCTGTCAAAATTTCATTTAATTACGTTCATAGACCATAGTCTTGACTCTTGCGTGTGATAACATAACTGATCCTACTGCGAAGCTACCTGAGATTAATGATTTAGACGCATGCCTTCGTAGCAATGGCTGCCAACTGAAGTAAAGGGCATATCTTGGATACTTGTAGTAATTCCACAAGCTGCATTTTAGCAATTGAACATATAATTTCTTATTAGATAGCAGTCTGTTATGTGTTCTTCATGGTGTTGTGGTTTCTTGTTCTGGTAGGAATTTATTGCAACTATACTGCTAGTATGTGTTTTCTTTTTGATGCCGGTATATTTCATGCTTAGCTTGGATCAAGCTTGAGAAACCTTGAGTTTACATTTAGATCTCTTTTAATTCTCCTTAAATAGTTAAATGTGCATATGGTTCCCTTTGTGCCTCTAATGTTGCTAAGAATTCTTGATAAAGCTGCCATCATTTGTTTATGCAATAGTTGGATTAGTTGATAATGATGATTCAATCATTAAATGTGGTTCTTGTGCATTAGGTTCCATCCAAGGCCGGGTTGAGGATGGTCAATCTTATTTAACCTTAACCGTTCATGACAAAGGGGATATTTTCATGAGTTAATTCTCTTAGTGAAGGTAGAAATCTTATGATGCACCAAGTCTTACCCTCGGTTTAATCACGAGGAATAATAAATACTAGTTCTTTGTTTTATCCATTTGAATTCTTGGAATTCATCTTATTTATTTGACGAGGACTATTATTTTTTGAGGAAATAGGGAAGAGAAAACCTAAGCATACTATTATTTGACAAGAACTGTTAAGACCAGCCAATGATTATGTTCTACTTCATGGCAGCTTCAAGATGCTGATGAAGTAAATGAGCAGAGAATTTCCTCTATGTTACCAGAGGCAATAATCTTTGCAATCATCTTTCAAGTTAATTTTATCAACTCTTTCTATCTCACATGCCAATATCTTGACTTGATTACCATATCCAGAAGGTGGAACTTTTGATGTCTGAGAATGGAATTCACAGAACCAATCATGAAGACCATGAGGTCACGCAGAATCAGCTTAGAGAAGACCATCATGCAGTTTCTAGTAGTGAATCTATTTCTGATGAGGTAGCTTTCGCAACCATTGTTTTTTTTTTTGTCCATATATATGAAATGTAACCAGGGAATATGCTGTTTAGGCAATGTGCTGGCATTTTTAAGATTGGTAAAAATGGTTAGTGATTGAGAATTTGCTTCATTAACTGTTTGTATCATAATGATGATTTTCACTTGAAATGCAAAGGATTCCTTTTGTTTTATGGATTATCTTTTATCTGTTTGCCGCTGTGCTTATTCTGGTTCTTATTACCACATACTGTCTGTCTTACTTTGGTATATTTTAGTTGGGGGTTTATTTAAATAATTTATTTTTATGTGGCGTCATTATCCTTTTTGCTTGGAATGCATTAGGAGAATATGGTCCTCACAGAGCTGTCAGTTGCTTGTCCTGCTCACGTACAAAGAAGTCTTGTTGGTTCTGTAAGAAAAAATCAAGAAGGAGAATGCACAAGTTTGGAAATAATTGGGGAAAGCAAGGAGTTATCTTCTTTGCACAAAAAAGCTTGCAGTTCCTCATTCACCAGTCGCATCTCAGAACCAAGAAGAGGTTATAGAAGTAGGTATCTCATTTTATTTTTGCAAATTTTAGTTTCTTTTCTTTTTCTAAGATTTTACAGCTACTAACTGTTATAATTAAACACTAGATTTTTTTTGAAGAGATGTTTTCCAACATGGAAATTTTTTCTCATGTTACAGCATAGGGAGATAGTAAATCTAAAATGATAAATATGCTTAATGGGCAGAGTTAGTTTTTCTGTGAAGAAAATAAATTAACTGTTTCATACAACGTAACTCTAATGTTATGTTTTTATTTTTATTTTTGCTGAAGTATGGTTAACAATAATTTCTATGATATGATAATTACATTAAGTACAAATAAAGATCTTTTATTCTAAGTATATTTGTATGTTATGTGGCTACTCGTATGAATGACCTAGGCTATGGGTTTGGAATCAGTTAGTGATGATCATGCCTGAATGGCCATATATTATAAAGGTTTATATTGATCTTTCTTGAGTCTCAGAACAATTGTCCTCTACCCAACATGCCTAATAAAAGATGATGCAACTCCCAAACTTGCTCAAGATGATCCATGTTTGAATTATGCGATACATTAAGCTATGACGTGTTTAGAGTTAACCCGCTATATTTCTCGTCTCTTATTTTTTTTCAAGTTTTTTTGTCTAATTAGATTGAATAAACATCAAAATCAATATGTTTGAATTTCTTGTAAGATTAAACTGGATACCACTTGCATACATTTATATAATTGAAGGTAAAACCTTGATGTCAAATAATTTAAGGTTTGGAATTCAGTGTGGAACCCATGCTAATTTGGATGCTAATTTAGCTAATATTTGTTGAGAAATGCTTATAGCATTCCTGATAACATCTAAACATTTCTATTGTCATAATATGTTCATTCAAATCCTAGGTAATGTGTAATTGGTGAGTATGGATGAATGTTGTGTAATTGCATGATTTACTATCGCTGTAAATTTCCACCTTTTTTTTCTTGTGCAGATTTAATCAAATGGCAAGCACAAATTTTCTTATAGGTGGCAAAAGCAAATCCAAGGCCAAGTTTTCTATTCGCTCAGATTTGCATTCAAGAAAACTACCCTCATCTTGCTCCATGGAAAAAAATGAAAACCCTTTTACGGCAACATATAAAAGCTTTGGAGAGCATGGCAATCTAGACTACAACACTTCTGAGAATGTGATGGTGCATCTAAAGCAACACCAGAAAGTTGTGCCTGCCAAGTTAGCACCTGATAAAATAGTTGGTGCATTGCCGTCAATGGCTGAACTACTGGAAGATTTGGCAAAACATGGGCGAGCTACAGAAGCTTTAGATGTGGTCTGCATTTTTCATTTGTAAATATTAGTTGTCTGACTTAATCTTTTAATAATTTTGATTCAATTTTTTCTCAGAAATCGCTGAAGAACGCAAGATCAAAAGAAATAAAAACACCATATTCTGGGCGAACTGTTTCTCACTTGGGTTCGAGATTTCTTGATAATGAAGATCCCCTTGACTTTATGGGATGTGGAACATCTAGTGAGGATGAGGTACAAATTTTATTATGATAATATAATAATCAAAATATGTTTTTACCATTTACTTCCCTCTCTAGGAATGGATTCTCAACCACTCAAGTTTTCCAAGGGAAAGTATCAAACAACATACTATGGGAGATTTATTTCAGGAAACCTTCAATGTATCTGCTGAAGGTAGCTCTTCATTGCCCAAGCACAGGAGTACAGGGTGAGGATATCTATGCTATCTATTTGTTATGTTTGGTTAAACTTGAAAACTGAAAAATAAAATGTTTACGTAATTGTCCTAGATCTTGTTATTTTATTTCAGGTCTAGTTATTATGGGAGGGTGCAACAAGTTATACAGATTGAGAAAGAGAGACATTTGGAATTGTTAAAGCAGCCACAGACAGTACTAAGCGTGCACAGTAAGAGACATTCTTCTCAGACTTCTTTTGACAATTATATTAGCAAATTCGATGAACCATCTTACAGTACGCTGCCGTCAACAGCAGTATTCAGTTAAAGTAGTTTGTTTGCTCTATATATTATGCTTTGTATTGTGTTGTACAGTATTTATTGACACCCATCTTAACAGATGAGCTAAGCATCATGGTGCAGATAATAACAAGATTTTTGGAGGCAAAACTGACAGTTTGCCATTGCTTATTTCTTGAAACTTTCGAGGTTTGCAACTATGTTTGTTCCTTTCTGAGAAGAATGCGTTTTAGTTCCTCTAAATTCTGAAGTTCAATTATTATGTTTCTGGTAGCTATTGAAATTTCTCATCCACCACATGTCTGCCTAGAAACTGCATCTGCTTTGCTAACTTACATCAATTTTCCAATTAGCTAGCTACCCTAGTTAGTTGGTTCTAGCCATAGCACATCATTTTTAATGTTAACTGCTCACTAGTTTGATTGTCCAATACCATCAATCAAATAATACTGGAGTAATGTCCTAGTCATTTTGACTTGATTGACTAAGAAAATAAAATGTATTTTGGCCAACCATGACGAGTCAGTCTGGTATGGGTGGATAAAATTTAAAAAGTTAGGAATGCAGTTAGTCAGAACCTGTAAGTAGAGATAGTGGCTATTTAATTATCTCTATTCTTTGTTCCATGAAGACCTTAATTTGCCAAAAATATATATTTCTCCTCCCTCCCAAAAGCTCCTACTCTTTCAGAGAAGTGCCATGTCCTCTATGATTAAATGTGTGTCTGATTCGTGAATGAACATGGTGGAAGGGTAAGGCTGAGAATGGTCACAAGGTAAAGTCACATGGGCATCAAAAGTTTTAGGGGCCAGCTATCATTTTCCAAAGTTTAGTAGGCAAATTATTAATCAGGGCAACTTATTTGTAAAATTGAAATTTACCTTTTTTTTCCTTATAAAAGTATTACCTTTTCGCTCCCAATGAATTAGAACACCTTCCTTTTCTCCACTATCTGATGTCAAATCGAACACACACATAACTGTTGAGGTATGATAAACCAATATGAACCAATATGGTCTATTTTCCCTCTGTTTGGATCAACGTTGATTTTGACATGACTGTATCTACAAAGATTTGCGTAGGTAGGCATTTTTTTAAGATTTTTTGTGCAAGTCCAGAATTATTTATAAGTAAGCTCACCATACTTACAATCCTTCATCAAATTCTAAATCATACTAATTACCTGAATAATAATGATCGCCAGAATAACCAAATGCTTTTTTTTCACTACTGTTTTGCGGTTTGAAAGAGGTGGGGATCCACTTTTCGTGTTATTTTTTTATTTTTATTTTTTTAATATCTGACATTCAGGTGTCACTTCTGTGGTAACCATATGATAATCTTTGCCATGACTTTGGGTAGTAATTAGAAGCCATCAATGTGTTGGGCATATCCATCATAAGGTTAACTAATTATTGAGCAGGCCGTAGAAAGTGAGCCTCGTGTTGTGTTTCCACATGTAGCACCTTGACTAAACGACAGAAACAAAAAGGAAAGTCAATGCTAAAGCAAACTTACGTAGAAAGTCTTAACAGGAAGAATCACAGGTGAAGGCAATGTCAAAGACACAAAACTCATATTTCAGAGTATAAATCTCAAAGCAAGTGGAGTAGTCACTTGGCGACAAGTACATTGAATTTAGCAGGGAAAAATACTGTGTATCAAAATCCTAATGCCCCCTCTGCTTTCACCAAGTCTTGAATTTCTTCTTACTCAAAATATTTTCCTCCTATGCCATTGTTGACTGAAATATAACAGTGTTACCTTTGGCTTTCAGAACCAAGGAAAAAAAGGCTGCAAGCGAGAACACTTGCTTTCTTCTTAATCAATTGTGTTTCTTTTTTACTATGATGTTGATGTATTTTGATTTTACCTAGGTCATTAAACTATATTTTTTAGACTTTGTAGCACATGAAAATTTGGCATGGTTAGCAAAACCTCTAATAAGTGGACCTCATACTGCCATTAACCACTTATCCAAAAGGCTTACACTTAACCCAGTTAATAGTATCTTACCCATCAAAGTTTATAAATTCTCTTTGTTATTCTATAATCCACCTATGTGGGAACTAAACTAATTGTCACAACATTCTTTCATGCCCAAGTGAATACGTATCTTGCACAAAAGCTGCAATATTGATGACCCTGTTTAGTACTTCACATTACTGTTTGGATTTTTTTTAGGGGCAATGCGAGAATGATTCCAAGAAATTTGCAGAACGGTTGGAAAATCTGAGAACAATTATTTTCAGTTCAAAATTTTGCAGCAATGTGGAGCTTGAAGTTGGTAGTTATATTCGCATACACCCGCCATGGTATGACTTCTGGCTACATTTTTCAATTAGCAATTCTGACACTGATAGTGGATAATTTATCCTTATATATATTTAAAAGAAGAATAAGAACTGATGGCTTTTTTCACATTTACACAGACAATTTATATATTATATTGTTAAAACTATACAGTTGGTTGCTAACTATTATACAATGGTTAAGGTTATTCATGCATCACTACTCGGATTCTGCAGTTTCTCAACTAGATTTGACCCACTTGTGAAAGAAAATTTCAATTAATTGTCCCTAAGTAATCATATCAAATTATGATATCAAACTCTGATGAACAAATTTATCTGCTTTTATCGAGTTGCATTTTCACTTTGGACAACTGTGGATAGCTGAAAACACAAACTAAGTTTCTGCTTTCTGTTTTTTTTTTAACTAACAGGAAAGAGGTTCTAGGTACCAAAGACGAGAAGATCATATTGTGCAGTTACTTCTCGCAGATTTTGGCATGACTCCTTTATGAAAACTGTGGCATGGATGATGACCTCAGACTGCAAGATTTCATCAAAATTCTATATATCCCCGCTTTTAGACATGCTAAATTCCAAATGGGATCTCTCTTTTTCCCATCACTGGCAGAACCTTTTCTTCAAGGTATCAAGCTAGCAGTCTTTAACTAAGACCATTCATAAAACCATCAATCTCAAATTTCTGCTTCAACTAAAGTTGCGAATGCAACATCCCTAAATTAATTTCAGAAAATAAATGCAAGAACAAAGAGAAAAGTAAAAAAAAACAGTTACTACAAACTGAATTTTTCATCTATTATCTATTGAGTTCTCGTCAAAAGATTAATAGCATTTAGTGATCTCAAGTGAAAGAACTGCTCTTTGTCATCTCACAGGACCTAAATTTTAAGCCCAAATTGCCTTAAAATTATGCATCACGATGACACCGGGCAGTTGTTAATGGTTAATTCGATCGCAGTGTTCTTACCTCTCACATTTGGGTGGTAGGCTGAAATTTTCCGTCATTAATGAAAGCTTAAATTTATGATTTTTTTATGCATGATATCAGGAATCTCACGCTACTCACCCAGCAACAAGGACGTTTAATAAATTTGTGGATCCAACAGCAACACCTCCTAACTCCCCTATCTGCAAGCACTGTTGTAGCAACGTACTCAGTGTCTGGAGTCACGATCGTAGTGAGCTACGTACGAAATTGTTTAATAAAAGTGCACTGTGCTTAGTGCTGTCGTGTCTGTTGATACTCCAAAGACGACGAATAGGAAGGTAGGGTTCGATAACTGGTAATGTGGATGACGATCCACAGGAGCTTTAAAAGGATTCAGTCAAATGACAAAACGATTAGGCATCTTTTTTACACGATGAATTGGATAATTAAGAGGTTATCATGCATGATGGAGCGGCCACAAGGGCAAGTTGTGAAGCTGAGTATGCTGAATTGACGATGATCATCAACTCTGTCGTCAGGAACCATTCATCTTATAAACTTTCAACATCTTGATCTCTTGCGTATAGATATATTTAATTTATTAAAGCCAACAATAGTTGAATTTATGATTTGTAAAAAAAAAATGGTATTTAAAAAAAGCAGGAATAAGCAGTAAGAGTGGACTGTGGAGTCTAATACTGAATACAGTGTGGGAAGCCTTTTAAAATGTCTGAGTGCTATGTTCTTGATCATGTTACCACCTTGTTGAACGTTGTTCTTAAACTGCCACCATTTAATTAAGATTGATCCACTACACATATAAATTCCTATCATTGGTAAAACTTAAATCAATTGAGTTGTATTATATCATTTAATATTCTTCACTTAAGTTTCACTTTGCTACCATCAACTTCTCTCTCTCTCTCTCTCTCTCTGAAATGCCTTGGACTTGCTTGTGCTTGGGTTTGCCTAACATGAAGACATTCTTTGAAGAATTCCATGCATGAAGGCAAAGGATTAGCAAAGAGTAGGTATATACCTATCTATACCAAACACATGATGATGCTACCAAGCCTTAATTGCACTGAAATTTCTAATTTTTGACATCTTTCTCACAACTTGGAAAATGTCAATTTTGTCTCCTCCATCTATTAAAATTTAAAGACAGTCCGTGTTCCTGCTTCATTTTTTGCTATAATTCATATGTTTGAATTTTTTCCAAATAATTTTAAAGATAGATGATCTTCTTTAATACGCCCACCAAATAAATCCATAGCATAATTTATATATACTCAAAAATAGACCTTTAAAATGCTCATCCCATTAGAGATTTGAACTTTGTCCTTTTTATTATTCATTTGAGTGCTTTATTACTACACCACACGTTTGCATGCCCTTCAGGAAAGATTGCTCAGAATATTTCTTTCTTTTCCTTGCAAATAGCAGAGGTGACGATGGATGGCCTGATGGAAATATTTTATTTGCTTGTTCTTGAATTGCTTCTATCGAATTCTTTATTTCTTAACCAATACCTTACTTTGTGTTGTGGAATCATTCTCATCGTAGCTGTCATCAACCAGTAGGTTAATTATCAAATTTTATCAGATTTGTTTTTAAAAATATTAGCAGATGTAACACAGGATCTTTGTTCTTTTCAAAGATATCATAGGATTAATTTTATAATTTTAGATGATTTTGAAATACCTCATATTTGCATTGAGTGATCCATTCGCCCTAACTTAAATCCTAAATTAGAAAATTAAACCTTGACCAAATTAGGCCTGTAAAATAATTTATTGATATAAAAAAAAGTAAATCAGTATAAGGACTCTAAACAAACCCGTCTCTTTCAATAATAAATGTGATCTTATGATATGCCCTTAGTTAGGGTGCGATGGTAAAAAAAAAAAAAGGATGGACTTCTTATGTAATGAGAATTTAAATCTCATCCAGGATACATTACATTTGGAAAATTTGAAAAACTTGTAATGTTGTGTCACCTATTATGATTCATCTGTACTTCTCGATTTGCCCTGTTGATTGAAGAAAACTTTTGTCAAATTGCAAGAGTTGGATAGTTGGATTATTTAAAACAAATAAAGTAATCTTATGATACTTCAACAAAAATCAAGAAATGCGAGAAATTCTTTTCCAAGGTTATACCCTACCTCGAGCGGGGTCCAAACCCGACCTGGCTTGAACCCATAACTAGGTCAAAGGGATAGTTATCTGTTGATCAAGTTAGACACATCATAATCATAAGTATTTCATCCCTAGACGGGCAAACCAATTATGATTCCGACTCAATTTTAATTGTGAACCGACAGTTTGAACCATTAGTTGGAATCGGCGATTCAAGTAATTTTTTTTTTCAAAACCTACAATTTTAAGTGATGTATTCTCCCAGCTCTATAAATAGGCTGTTCATGTTATTGTTTTTACTTCAACTTCTCTTCCTCTCTAAATTCTGAAATATCAATTGTTTTCAATTTTAATTCTTTGATTATAATGAAAGGAAATTCATTCCAATCTCGGATGAGTAAGACAATAGCAATTTAAATCTCGACTATATTCAATTTATAGCAACTTTCAACAATTAAGATGCAAGAAAGTATTAAGACTTTTAAAATTAAGGATACTCTCTTTAAAATTGTCTATTTTTATTAAATATTTTAAAACATTATTGTTTTGTATGGAGAAATTAGAGCAAAATGTAAGTATAGCAAAATCTCTTATAAATTTCAATCTGAGTGGCACTTATGAATCATTGTAATGACACATCAAAATGAAACACTTAGTTGAGTTTGAAATCTAAAAATCACTTAACCAACTATTAAACAAATTCTCTGAACTACACTCACTTGTATAAATAAACAATTAGTGAGATAGAGTAAAGAAAATTTAATTAAAGAATTTAGTAAATAAAAAATTAATGAGATAGAGCAAACAAAATTTAATTGAAGTATTTAGTAAACTAAATAATAATATATCTTTATGTTCTAATATTTGAATTCACTATTGATAAACTTATTCATATATGAGTATGACTTGCTATCAGATTGATAACTCTTAATTAATTTAAAAATATTTATTAACATATCGAATCTATGATGAAACTCCTCACAATATATCAATTAATGTGCTTAATTTTAATTTTAGATGAATATTGATGAACTTTTAAAAAGCTTTTAATATCATTTGATAATACATTATACTACGAGTATTACTGAATTTTAATTATATATTAACCTGTTATTAGTGGATTTTTTTTTTTCATATTTGATGTATATCTTGTGTTTAAATTTATGAATCCAAGATAGATTAAATATTTTTTTAAAAAAATCAAATTAAACTAATTAAAATTATTATTTCTTATTTGTAGTCACATCCTAGTATAATGAAATAATACGGTAAAAATTTAAAATTAATGAAATTAGATGTAAAAAAATTTCACTAGATGTATCAACACTTGGAATTCAATAAATTATAACAAGATTCAATTTAATATAAAGAATTATTGTATTGATTTGTATACAAAATACTAATAATACCAATTTATATTTATTTTTACACTAATAAAATATATGTAATAGTACTTGTGAAAATTTAAAAATATTTAATGATGGAATTGAACAACTATCTTGTGTTTATTATTTTCTCATTTAGTTGTAAGAATTTTTGTAACATAACTTTAATTTTAAATGAATATAATTATGAATACATTTTTATTTCCTTATGGGTTAGCAAACAAAAATGGGAAAAAAATATTTTTATCATGTTCTTGATATTTATTTAGTTGTATTTATTTTAGATTTTAAATTTAAATTAGATATTTACATGGAAGGTTAGTTATGTATTATGATCTTTTAATTTAATTAAAAAATTATTCTTCTCTTGGTCATACTATATTGTATAAAATATTAAAAAAAATAATGTGATATTTATAAATATTATAATTTAAAATATAAATTAGAAGGTAATATGTCTGAAGCATATAATATTAATAACACTAATAATTTAAAACTTATAAAATACTATTTTATATTAAGAGATTAGTGAACGTGTATGTGGATCCTCAAGTTCCAAATATAAATTTACGACTTCTTTTGATTTAATAAAAATATATAATGAGTTAGATTTTGATATTTTATGATAGTAAGCATAGAAAACTCAAAGTTATCCCACCCTCTTCATCATTTCAAGATACTTTTAATAATGATTGACACTTCAAGACCGAACATTTGATGAAGAAGTCTTAACAGGTCAAGATTGACTAGATGCTAGGCATGAGGTTCTAATAGGTCACAATTGACTGGATGTTGGATTTGGGGACCATAGACTTGGTTTAAGCAAGTCAAGGGGAGACCAATCGATCAACAGATAGATTGAATAGGGGTTCAATCGATCAGCCGATCGATTGGGACTGGGCTGCGACAAGTAATGGCTCAATCGATCGGTCATCGGCCAATCGATTGGGAGTTATTGTCGCAAGCACAGAAGCTTTCCCAATCGATCGACCGATCGATTGGGCACCTCCAATCGATCGACTGATCGATTGGAGGCTAGAATTCTCACACGAAGACGTGAGAAAGGCTGAATCAATTGGTCGATCGATTTAGCCATTTCCAGTAGAGCACATAGGCGCTCTGAATCGATCAGCCGATCGATTCAAAGCCTCCCCAATCGATTGAGAGCAATTCAATCGATTGGGATCCGACCGTTGCGCGGGTTATAGTCATTGGCGAGCGATTTCCTCTATAGCTCTTCGGCATTTTTCTCCGCGCGATCACAACGAAGATCACAACGACTTCTCCACCTTTACATCCAGATCTTGAAGGCTCTTGGGGACAAGTATAGCTACACTTCCAAGGTTTAAGAGGCAACAACAAATAACAAGTAAGCAAGAAGAAGAAGTTTTCATTTGTATTCTATATTTTCTTCTTGCGTGTGTTGTATTCGTTGTGTGAGTTTGTACGAGGCTTCCCCGCCTTCGGCTGCGATCGAAAAGGAGTGTCTTTCTATTAGTGAAGTGTGTGTCACGTATGGATCCTTGGATCAGTCACCTCTTCTTGAGGTGGATATCAAGTAAATCCCTGTGTTAACGTTGTATTCTTGTTTCTTGTTTATTCTGCTGCATATCATCATCAATAAGCAACGAACGACAAGCATGACGAGCTATTCACCCCCAAACACATTTTGACCCTAACACTTTATAGAACTCAGCTACTAATTTTTAAAATTTTAAATATATTTAATATACCAAAAAAATATATTTTTTTTTTAAATAAAGAAATGAGACACTTAGATTTGATCTAAAAGCCTCAACGATATTTTTTTAAAAAAAATCCCAAGATGCCCCAATGGATGTGCATGAATATGTAAGAACATGTTCCTGTGGCTATGATGCCGTGCCAGGATATCTAAGTTGTCACTCATGTACTCGTAGTTCGATCATCAGCTATAGCGTATTGGTAGGAATTTTTCCTCTAAATGGGAGGTGGAACTGAAGGATGCTGGACTTTTGAGTTAGTCATTGTACATGATTCCTAATTTATCTTGATTGGTGGAAAACTTGTATAAGACTAAATTAATCATCTCTTCCATCTTCTATAAGACTAAATTGCTCTATCTCAGAAATAATGAACGAGACTAATTAGAATTATCGTATATGTCAATAGCATATCAATTCTATTTACATATAAATAGGATTTAGTTAAAATTTTAGACAGTAAAGTATTAAAATAGAGTTATGAATATCTC
>JBBMJZ010389788.1:0-31398 GCA_037833815.1 Zingiber zerumbet | reverse complement strand
ACCGTTTTTTTCCATTTTTTCGGCTTTAAGGGTTGACCGGACCGGATCAAGGGCCGGTTCGCAGTTCGACCGGTCAGACCGGCCGGTCCGGTCCAGTTTTCTCAACACTGGTTTTCATTCAATGGTCAATACAAGCCTCTCTTGGTCAAGAGAGGAAAAGCACATTAGAATAATTCGTTTTAATTAAGAATACCTCCATCTTTGGGGGAGTTGATTATTAAAAATTTTCCTTTTTCTCAGTATGTGTTCAATTATTGTTTATTTGGGCCCTTAAAATAATCAAATGATCTAAAATTTAAGATAGTGTCTTGCATCTCTGTAGTCATGTCTTCAAACCTTCATTTATGCTATTGAATCTTCAATCAGTGCAAGATTGAATTTTTTTTTTTCCCTTCCTTTTTTTCATTTTTTTATGCCTATCAAGACAATGCCAAAAAGAATGCAGACAAATAAAAGAGATTCTATCAATTTGACTTGTCTAGCTTGGTCTCAATTGGTCTCTTTATGTTACTGCAGTCACTCAAACATAAATGCATGGTGTATTTATGTTATCCTTTGTCTTCTTGTTTCATATTCATGCTCTTTTTGTGCTTGTGAGTTATTGATTGCTGATCAATATACATGTTACGACACCTTTGTGTTTGCAGAGAAATGATCCAGCACCGACCTTACAATCAGAAAGTTGATGTTTATAGTTTCGGCATTGTTCTCTGGGAGCTTATAACCGGTGTGCTTCCATTTCAGAATATGACAGCCGTGCAGGCGGCTTTTGCTGTGGTGAACAGGGGAGTTCGACCCAGCGTACCACCAGATTGCCTCCCTGCGCTCAGTGAAATCATGACCCGCTGCTGGGATGCCAACCCTGATGTTCGCCCTTCGTTCTCTGAAGTCGTCACAATGCTCGAAAGCGCACAAGCGGAAATCGTGAACACTGTTCGTAAAGCACGCTTCAGATGCTGCACACAACCGATGGCCATCGACTGAGGAGGGCTGCGAGAAGAATGCAACATTTTGGTTGGTTCCACCTACGTCTAAAGCCTAGATCATGAATGTTTGTGTCGCCGTTCAAATGCTACCAAGTAAAATAAGATGTTGCGATCTTTATTGTATAGAACACAAATGAATCTATTAGCTTAAGCTCTCGAACTATTTCTAGACTTCTCGGTTGACTGTTAGTTGTTGCGACTTGTAAAATTCAGGCTAGATCTTGTATGCTGTGATGGTGAAACATGAAAGAAGATTGATTGCCTCAAACTGTCTGTTTTCTATGTTTTGCGAAAAAAAAACAGGTCTCTTCGGTTTGTTTAGAATTTAGAATTGCAGCAGATGAAATTATAGCCTTGTTTGATTGTAGTAGCTTCTTCAATTCTTGTATCATCATCTGCTAAACATAATTTTAGTCTCTATTTAGCAGGTTCTTCATGTTCTTGAAGAGGGAACTGAGGTATAATTTAAACTCCTTGTGCAATAAATAATTCTTTAAATATGTGTGTTCATGTTTTCAATATTAAAAGTTCTTCATATATTTTCGTTTAGCTTCATTGTCAGCCGTTGGATTTGGCATTGGGAGATCTCTAACCGCTCAAGGGTGCCATTGGTTTACTCGCCCAAGGTCTTTCATTCCTGTGTGGTATTGTGCACCAAAGGCCAAAAGTCTACTTCTTATTGGGCCTATAGAAAAGTTGACTGTGGTTCCATGTCTGGTAGCGAATGAAAGAGTAGGGTTATCGTGTATGATGAAACGACCGGCACACGAGATCTTGCATCGGAGATACCGAAGGCGAGCTCAGATCTTTCTCTCTCGCCTGCTCTCTTCGGTTGCTTCTCTTCCCGTTTGATCGTTCTGGGGGATCCTCTCCCTCCTGTTCGAGTTCGATGGCCAACGCCCTAGGGCTCGTCTCGTCGTCCGCGCGGTCCTTCCGGGAGAGAAAGCTGGAGCCTTGGGCGCTTCGGAGGTTTGGATCCAGGAGGGCGCTGCTCGGATGCTTCCGCGCTGCGGTGGATGGTAACGTCCTTGGCGCCGTCGCGTTGAGTTCGTCTCAGCGCCAAAGGTACGAATCCTCTTTTTTTTTTCTGATTGGTTATGGTTTGGAATTGTTACTGGTTGTCTAGCAAATGGGAAAATTGTATTGTTTAGACGAAATCAAGCCGCAAAATCTGGTCTTTGTTTTTTGTTCTTGATTGTAGTCTGTGTGGTTCTGTATCAATCTAAAAACGGAATGGTGTATAGGGGTAAGATGATATATCACTTGTCTGTAAAATCTTGTTTGGCAATGGGAACAGAGTGGGTTATTCTGTACTTTTTGAATGAATGGAAGGACAAGGACCACCAAGCATTCATTGAATTAAAGGAGAAACAAATAAAAGAGATGGAGACCAGGCAATTGGATCATGAGTACTATGAGATGGGTTGCTTGGTCTGTGGCTGTTTTACTTGGCTATCAAATTGCCGTGGGAGTGCAAAATCTTACAGCTTGTTGAGTTTTATTAATAAAACGAACAACATGTCTATTTATTGGCAAGTTGCTAGCTTGAAGTAGTCAGTTATGGAAGAACTTTGAGCATTTTCAATTGCTGATTCTTCAATGCGGATTAAGAGGAATCCTCCTCGTGTTTTAAAAATGGTGATAAGAGGCTGGGAACATTTTCTGATTGGTTCGTGCAATTGTGTAAAATTAGAGGTGCTAATTTACAGTTTGTTCTTTTTAGTTTTTGTGGTAATTCCATTAAACCTATTTGTGGTTCAGATTTTTCTTTTTTGTGATTTCTTGCGCATTGGCATTGTAGCATTGAATTTCATGATTTTCTTCTCAGCAAGCTATACCAAGTGCTTCATGTTGCCTTACATTAGTTATCTTGAATTTAAAATAATTGAATGACATTCTTCATATCTTCATTCTAAGAAAGAAAAACTGCAGAGTTGTTGGCCTGGGGTCAAAACTTGTTGGATCAGGATCTGCTGTACCAAAGTTCACCATTTCCAATGATGATCTTGCACAAATTGTTGAAACCTCAGATGAATGGATTTCTGTTCGGACAGGGATTCGGAATAGGAGAGTTCTTACAGGTACTGTTCTGTCATATAGTTGTGTCTACATTCTTCTGGTGTGTCATTCATGTGTATCAAATGAGCATCAACAATTGATTTATTTTAATTGTCTACTTACTCAGCACAAGTCTTTTCTATGCGTGGAAGTAGTATCAAGTCAATCAATTGCATCTTATCTGGTGAAGGATAAAATTAATCAAAGGTTTTGACTATTCTGTGAAATATGGTCACATGTTAATGTTGTGAGAAGCATTTGTTTCATTGTTTTCTTTCCATTCAGAGGGATACAAATTGAAATCTGCTATCTTCTATAAGCAAACTATTCTTATGGAGTTAGTTCTCATAAATAATTTCAGTTCACGTTCAAGTGCTCCAGATTGTGTTGATGTCATCATAAGCCAAAACCAATTTAGACAGCTAAAGGAAATGACTTAGCTTAACACACTGCCTTAGAACTTCGCACATCAGAGCCATTCACTATCATGCTGCAATGGCACTGCTTACTTTTCCTGCCTGATTATAGAAGGTCTACTGATTATTTTTTGACATCTATGCCTGAATAACACAAAGGAAGCAAAACTCATCCCTCATTTCCTTTTTAATGGATCTTATAAATGGAATTCCAGATGGGTATCTTATTAGAATTTTTTCCCTTTTGTTCACAGGAAATGAAACGTTGGGTGGCTTAGCAGCAGAGGCAGCAAAAGGGGCTCTTCTAATGGCTGAAGTAGAAGCTGATGCAGTTGATCTAGTCATAATGTGCACATCAACGCCAGATGATTTGTTTGGAGGTGGCTCTCAGGTTTGATGATGATTTTACTCAAAGATTATACAAAAATAGTGTTCCTGGAATTCATAGATCTAAGTCGCAACATCCTGGGTTAATTTTTAATTTCGGTGTTACTTATTTGTGATGACATGGATTTAACATGACAACTACTTTGTGTCATTGCAATGTGTTGGATGTCAGTTGTCCATACTATTTCAAAGTTGCGCTAGATATAAATCTATTGTCATTATCAGAAGTTGATGTAGATTTACCTACTTTCTACTAAAATTTATTTCTTCTGATGTTTCAATATCTGTCATCCTGAACACTACTTCTTTATCTTGTTTAGATACAAAGGGACTTGGGATGCAAAAATGCTTGGGCTTTTGACATAACAGCTGCTTGTAGTGGATTTATCATAGGCCTAATTACTGCTACTCGCTTCATTAAAGGTCTAGTTGGATATTTGTGTGAAAATGTGCTTTCAGGGTAAAATCTAATTCAAGTGATTGACCATATTGTTTTACAGGTGGTGGGTTTCAGAATATCCTGGTAATTGGTGCAGATGCTCTTTCACGCAATGTGGACTGGACAGATAGAGGCACATGCATCCTTTTTGGTGATGCAGCTGGTGCGGTGCTAGTCCAGGTTAATTTTACTTTATTGCTTTTTGAAAGAAACCTGAATCAGCATGTGCAATAAATTGCATTGTGGCATTTCTTAGTCTTAAACAGAATGAATGCCACCATTTTGAATTACATCATCTTATTAGGTTGTTATTAAAAAGATACTGAAATAAAATTTCAATAGAAAGTCAATTTTCTCTCTTAATCGTTGTGCTATATGTGATCTGATGGGATATTTTGATAACTATCCTCAGAAACTAAAGAACTCCATGATCTTGTCATGTACTGAACATAAGAACAAGCTTGTAATGGATTTCTGAGCACTTCATTTTTATTGCTCCAAATACGTTTATGCAAATAACTTGGAACTCTTATTATTAGCCATGATTTTCCTAAATCCAAAACCTTGGATACATGGATTTAACAACAATAACAACAACAACAACAACAACGCTTCTGCAAGGTAGGTACCCCCGTGAGGTCATTCATCAGCTAGGATTTCCCTGGTTTCTTCTTCTTCCCTCTTTGATTCTTTCTCCTCCTGATTGGTGCTGACTAGCAACCCACCTTGATATGATGTCAGTACCATCGATGCATCTTGCGCTGGCTAATGACTGAAAACCCAGTTTAGAACAAGATTTAAAACCTCGCTTGGATGCTTACCATACCCTCATGTTCTACAAAAAACAAGCATCATGGAAGTGTTTTCTATGTACAACTCATCTTATATTACAGTTTCTGATATTTTGTTAATTATTGATGTTTGTAATGCAATGTACTCTTGCTTTTTATCCGTTAACCATCAACCTTTACATTCAATTTAGAGAATCAAATAAATCGTGTTCATAAATTTTGCAATTTACCTATTTCAGTTACATGTTTAAGTTATATAGTTTGTTCTATGAATGCATATTGTCTTTCTGAAATGGCAGCTTTTCCAAACTTTACTATACAGGCATGCAACAGTGAAGAAGATGGCTTGCTTGGTTTCGATGTTCATAGCGACGGGAATGGCCACAGGTGAAGTCCTGCATAACAATATCTTTTTGGGAAGCTATATTCTTGTTCTGAGTTGATTTTGTGTTGTTCTGCCACAGGCAATTACATGCTCTAGCGACGTATGATCATGCAGCGGAAAGTAATGGCACCCGTCTATTTCCTCCAAAGAGATCAACTTATTCTTGCATTCAGATGAATGGCCAGGAGGTCTTCCGCTTTGCAGTTCGATGCGTGCCACAATCTATCGAAGCTGCATTGGAGGAAGCTGGCATTCCAAGTTCTAATATCGATTGGTTGCTGCTCCATCAGGTAAGCAAGCAACTAGTAGCAACACCAGATTGTGGTTACATAATTTGTGTTTGCAAAACTCAAAGCAATTGCCACTCACCAGGCAAACCAACGGATCATAGATGCGGTAGCGGCCCGGTTAGAGATCCCCCACGAAAAGGTCATATCGAATTTGGCTAACTATGGGAACACAAGCGCAGCATCGATTCCTCTAGCACTGGATGAGGTCGTTCGGGCCGGAAAGGTTCAAGCTGGCAACACCATTGCGACTGCGGGGTTCGGAGCTGGACTCACTTGGGGTTCCGCGATCATTAGGTGGAGATGAAGCTTCGACAGAAGTTGCTCAAATGCTGATGCTCGATCAACAGTACGGTCGAGTAGAAAAGAGTTTCTTCCCTTTCGGAATATGTTTCTATTTTCAAATCCCTCAAACATGTTTTCTCCAGATAGTGGCCATTCTGAGTGTTGGTCCATTTCACCACAGAAATGGCACATTGTCTGTGTCAACTATCTTCATTCAATTCTTTTACTTGAACAATCTTTGGTTCGTGCAGAAGTTTTCAGTTTTATATCAAAAATCTAATTATTGCAGTATTGTAATAACTTGTAGTTCTGAAAAATATATACATAGAACATTTTTATATTAAAATTATATATATCTATAAGCTAGTTTATTGAATAATAATAAGTTAAGTCATTGTATGGATTTATTATTATTATTAATTAAGTTTTTTTGTTTAATATGTATATTTATTATAGTTTTACATTTTCTAATTAGAATTTATTATTGACCATTTAAATATATATTCATATCTTTTTTAAGTATATATATATATATATTGTAGTTTCTTCTAATTCTAATTTACTATCTAACGTTTTCATTTCATATCCATCCTATCTTCATATTATCCTCATATATGAAAATCTTATTTATTTATTTTTAAAAAATAAATAAAAAAAATAAAATTAGAGTGATTAACTCACTCTTTATTGTTAGAATATTTAACTATAAAAACAAAAAACAACAAGGAAGGGATGCTAACGAGGCACTACGAAAAATTTAGAGTACGTTTAGTTTAGCTTTCCATTTCCATTTTTTTAAAAATACGTGTTTTTAAAAAATAGTGTTTGGTTTGTATTTTCTATGTTTCTTTTTAAAAAAAAAATAGATAGAATTTTCTAAAAAAATAGAGAATGACGAAAAAACATTTTCTATTTTCTTAAAAACACGTGCTTTTCATAAAATAAAAATGAAATATGTCAAAACCAAATGCACCCTTAGCATTTTTTATTTTTTAAAAAACACACACTTTTTAGAAAATAAAAATGAAACATGTCTAAACCAAACGCACCCTTAGCATTGCACGTTGAAGGAAGAATATTATTTTCGTCTGATGTGGACAGAATTCATGGATGAATTTATAAATCCATTGATCTATTAGGTAAACAAAAGAAAAAATAATAATAATTCATCCATTTTTTCCAAAGTAAAGGAAAAAATTTCCTAGTATAGATCTTTCAATAATTTTTGTTTCGTCCTCCCAAGTAAAGATATTATAATGACTTTGAATTAAGGTAGAATGCACTGCTTAAGGGGTGGAAAAAAAATGAATGAATTATACGGAGTCAAAATAATTTTCCCTGTTTATTTATTATAAAAAAAAGTTACCGATGGATTCCAAATCTATTTATGAATTATTTTTTAATATTTTTTCACACCCTAAAGTAAGAAAACAAAGTTTTCAATTACAAAGGCACTTTACGGGAATTTAAAGCTATGATGATGGAACACAAATTATTTAACCTGCAAGTCTTCTACGACTTCAAACTTAGCCTGCTAATGGGCATCGTCAAAGGCTCTCTATCATCAACAAGAACCCTGCAAGAAAAGAAAAATATAAATTAAGTAATAAAAAAAAGTATATTAGACTTGATTTAAGCTCAGGTTTTGGACAAATTAGAAACGGGCTTAAGATTTAGAGTCAAGTTTAATGACTTGCTTTTGAGTGTACAATTAGTTATAACAATTGATACAACTGACTTTAAAACCACCTGTGCAACAAAACATAGTTTAGGTGAAGAGGATTCAACACTACGTTCAATGAGATATCATGTAAGATGCCCTTAAGTCGTTTAATAACTTACCAGGGCGATATCGGTAGATTTCAGGCACGAGAACACAAGATCAGTTTCCTCTTGCATGGAAGTGTTCACTCGACGGCAGATGGTTTCTGGATTGGTAGGTTGGAGCTGCTAATTGGCATGCTCAATTGTAGGAAAGATCTCTCATTTTTCTTTTCATGCTCTCCCTTAAGCTCCTCTAAGCGTTTTGACACCTACAAAGACAAAAATTGGTGAGGACAAAGCTTTTCACAGTTGTGGCGAATAGATGTCGCCGTAATACAACTTCATCAGCTGATTAACATGAGTTAATAGCATTTTGAAGCCACAAGAAAGTTCATCAAACGAATAATATCTGAAGAGCCCAAATGGATGGTGACCTTTATTGAGAAGGCAAGTGGTAATAGTGTATCTGGATTCATTGCTTCATCAGGGAAGTTTTTCAGAGCATGTAGAAGTTTCTCAAAAGGTAATTTTATCTGATAACCAAAGACTTGTATGTTAATCGACAAATACAACTGAAATGTAACAGAATTTACCAAAAAGCTTACCAAGTCATCGTGGCAGAATCTTAATAAGGCCAAACCGATTTGAAAAACAACTTTGACACCCTGAAACAGCATAATTGTGACTTAGAGTGCAACAATGTAGGTTTCCTGCATATTATCAAAACTGCTACAAATTTGCCAATATCAACTACATATCTACATGCTCGTGTTATATTGAGCATCTTACCATCGATTTATTTATTTATTTATTACTTTTCTATCTCTCGGCTTTTCCATCCTTTGGAGGAAATGGGACTTAAATGAATGGGGATATCCAAATCTTGCTACTAAATCATGTGTGTGATACACAAACTGCAAATTAGTCTTATCAATCTACTGAGCCATGAACTACACAAGGTTGAAACAAGTGTATTTTTGACAATCTGTGTGCATGCACCAGCATCATGGATATTTACCTACAAAGTTTCAGAATATTAATGCATATGAAGATGCCATATAAATTGGTGTCCCTGATATATATCATAATTAGGAGAAAAGCATATTATGTTGCCATAATGTCTAACCATTAACCATATAACCATAATACACTAACCTCATACAGAAAGACATCCCAGATGCGAAGTGCGAGAGGAAATGGGAATGAGTATGAATACACAGTTATGAACCATTGACTAGCATACATGCTTGGATTAATCATCTCTTGAGAAAAATGTTCTCCCAAATTTGGTAAATATTCTTTCACCAATTGCTCAAACCGACGCAGGTATTCTTGAACCAGTGGTAAACCAGGCTAATCAACAAGCAAAGAATACAATGTTGAAAACATCAAACTACATAAACATCCAATAAGTGAGCAGTGCTTAAAATGGTGAAAATATTAAACATCTATAGATTTTGAATTAATATCCAATATTGTTATTTTATTAAAAATGACGATACTACAATGTTTTTCTCAGAGAAACTTGGTGTACCTCTTATTGCTTGAGCAAAATATAATGCTAATCCAATTTTCTGATATTGATGAAAACCATTTTCTTATTTATTCTCCTCGACTCATATGTATTTATCTTGTATAGTTCCAAGATTTAAATAAAATAGAAAAGCTCAATCCAATATATTCTTGGCATGGTTATATCATAAGTCATAACTGTTTTGAAAAAAATTCAGGGGAATCAAAGCATGTATAGAGGTATATTTTGAGTGGCACAGAGTGTTGCTGACTTGCTGTGAGCACCAATAAGCCAGATTGATACTTTACAGATTCACCTTTTCTACTCCATAATAAAAGTTAAATACCCAAGTGCAATTCAGATGCCTGAAACCAAGGATAGCCAGTATGAATGGATGCACCTAATATAATATCATAAAGGGATTACAGAAACACTTCTTATAAGTGAAGAAACTCTCAGGCTTCGTTTGTTTTGGGTGTTTTCCCTCTGCCATAGAATTTGATTGGGAATGAGACAATCCATGTTTGTTGTCATGCTTCTTGGTATTTGAGGGAAAAGAAATAATTTAACTCCATATAGAGGAGGCTTACAAATCTCACGGAGGAGATGGGATTGTTATGGTTCCCATGACCCCTCTAAATTATTTACCTTCCAAACTTCGTTTTTGAAATGTCTTGGGTTTACCTTTCCGAGTAATTATTCTTGTCAGTATATTTTACATTCCAAGATTTTAGTTTTTTTTTTTGATATTTCGAAGCTGGATATGAAATGAGGCCTCAAAAGAAAATTAGATAAATATTCAACCAAAATTTATTCAATAAATAATTTATAGCCATTTCAATAGCATCTTTCATTATGGTTAGAGGAAAGTGAATTCCATACAAGCATAGAAAAAATTCAAAAAACAAGCAAAGGAAGAATTAAAACAGTACGAGTTCAAGCTTCATTGGTTATAGATTCGTTGAGGTTCTTTTTGCCTTTTTTTTTTTTTTTGTGGAAAAGAGAAAACACATTTTGGAAATTATTGAATCAAAATAATGTCTTTTTTGAAGTTCATACAAAAACCACCAAACTGTTAATCAAATACGAGAGTTGAGATCATTGATGATTCTCATGTTACATTGCAAGACACATCTAACTGGGATCTTATCAGAAGGCAACAGCTACTATACTGCAGAGCAGACTAATTATGCTCAACTCACTAATTTTGCAAAACCATGTATTTTATGTTCGCATAATTAAAATTAGCAACTCTAAAAGATAACTAGATAAAGCAACTTCACTTGATAAGATTTGACCGCAAATTTTCAATGGAAAGGTAATATCTTATCCCCTTCCAACCTTGTTTTCAGGCAAATATTCAGAAAAGTTCAAGAGTATAATAGGAAACTAGAAGTGCAGCAAAAAATGCCATAAATTAAATTAACCAGCTCAATTTATGCGGAACAAATTCTACACAAGTTTAATATGCTCTATCAAAACTATTTATCAAGCATTTTACTACTAATACAATTTGCATATAGATCATTAACATAAATATAGGACAATTTCAAATAGAAATTTAAATACAAAAATAAGCATCCAAAACTCTATGCATTTACCTGGTACAAACCTTCCATCGGAGCATGAATTGCTCCTTTTAACAAGGCAACTAATAGCCAAAATGCATCCTCTTCACTCATGTACAGAAGCAACAGACCCGCTAAGAAGCCCATACCCTGCAATTTATATAAAAGCCACAAATGATAAGACATAAGGACACAAAAAACTTGACTCATTGATCTTTCAATCATTACCAACAACGTGCACAAGAATTCAGAACCATACCTGAACATACCCAACATCCCTGTCATATACAGAGTAAGCCTTCAGAACATTGTACAATGATCTTTGGCCTGGCCCATGTCTCTGTTGGTAGAAAACATGTGAAGGAAATGTCCGAGATATGTCACGGATAATGTCCAATTCTGATGCTGATGTCTCATATATTACTAGTTGCTGCAGCAAAAAACATATACCAGTTTATTTCAAAATATACATACAAGCAACAAAAAATAGATACAGCCACATCTACTGATTCTCATCTACAAACAAACACAATAAGAAAAGAAAAGAAAAGAAAAAAGGAGTATGTATAGAAACTAAGAAGAAAGTTCAACTAATCAAACATCATCCAATGGTGCTATATATGGTTTTCTGAATTAACTTAAGAAACATTATGTCATTAGTTTTACTATAGAACTCAATGGTGGAAATTTAAGAATAATAAATGAAAATTTTCTCAGAATCAGAATAGAGATGTTTAGCATGATTTTGGCATGATTTGTTTAGAACTAGAAGAGACATAATAAGAAAATTTATTATCTGTGATTTACAATAAAGATCAATTCTAAGTTCTTTCTTTAACTAGCACCAAAGAACTTACTTTGATTCATGAAAGTTTGAACTAGAAAAACTGAATGTGGAATCATGTTTTAGAGACTACAAGTTTTAAATTAAATAGAACTATTAAGAATTTACCACTTGAAGGAAAATAAATTGAATAATAGAAATGCACTAAAAGTGGCAACATATTTCATATTTGGACAAAAATCAATTGAAGTTACAGATGTGATCAAAGAAAATCAGCATACATAAAAACTGATCTAGATATTTACACATGGTCTGGCAAGAGGCAATGATAGAGCTCAATAGGAGATGTGATCCACCTAGTACAATCAAATAGTTAGAACATTGTACTGATAGTTGTTACAATTGAAATACTATCATAAATATATTAATAAATTCATCTTTCTAGGTATTTCACCAATGCTATCAGAGGCAACGAGTATATCATAAAGGGGTACTAATTGTTTTCATGGATAATGTTCTATTTTACCTTTTTCTTTCATTTGGCAGGTTAGTTCCTGTTTCACATATCCTAAGTATGGCAGAGAATGAGTGGGTTAACATATATCTATATGGGTGTCCAAATACTTGGTGTTTTTCAATCATCAACATAAGCAAAGAAGATGGAAATTACCTCATAAACTCCTGGATTCATGAGGAGGAGGTCTCTACTTCCAGATATCAACTGCCATACAAGTCCTCTCAGACAGTCAGGGATCCCTTTTCTGATACGCCTTCTAACTACATGAGATTTTTTTCTAACATAATGTTTCCAGTCACTACCACCGACACCAATCATTTTCCTCCACTTTCGTATCCTCCTCTGTTCTCTGAAAATAAATTGATAATCATGGTTTAGAAGTTAATATACAGCCATTGCTTTTCCAAGAAATACAGTTGGATCTGATCTTTCTCCAGGTACATAACTGGAAAGAAAGAAAAGCTACAAAATCAAGACCACAAATAAAATGTTTTATTGCATTGTTCCCAACACATCTAAAGTGATTGGTTTCCTCAAAAGATAACCATATCAATGAGACTGACACCAATCATATACATTGCTGTGCAAGGACGATCATTTCGCATCTGCAGAATTTATTTTTTGAAACGAACATGCAAATCTGTATCTTGAAAGATGGAAAGCTGGAGAGGTGAATATAAGAAAAATGGAACTTTTGTAGCAATATATGATGAAATGTGAAATAAAAACAAATCCTAATTTCAGTAGCAATTCAAGCCGTGTGTGTGCCCGCAATAGTTCAACTTATCAACAGATGCAAATTATAGAAATTACTGATTATGCTTCTTTTTTTATTCAATAGTGTCTTTGCTCGCACTACAGCAATGGTTGCAAGAAGACTTATGATTACAGAAAAAAGAAAAATCCGATAATGTCAACCATGCCTGTCATCGTGATGGTCTTCCACTGGTCCATTTTTAGCAAACGCCTCCACAGAATTGCTCTGCTCTGCCTTTGTAAATCCAGAACTGTCCATTTCTCATGAACCGGAAGACTGTCAGGCAACACCTTTTGCAAGCTTGTGTCTCAGCAGGAAGGTAAAGCCAACTAACACACAACTTAAACTATTCCTCCTTGCCTTTTGTGAACTCGAATTCGCGCATATCCTGCAAATATTCAGAAAATGAACAGACTTGAGAAAGAAATTGCAGAAATTAAGATGAATTACACGGCGCTAGCATCACCATTGATCGATCTGAACGTTGACATGCGATCACATCCTGCATCTGCGCCGCGCACACGCCAGTGGAATCCACGAAAAGCAACCCTAACTCCGCAGGACAGCAACCGAAATCCACGACGAAGGAGCGACCAGCACAAAGATCTGGAAGAAAAAGGAAACAAAGGAATCTGAAGTAATCGGACGTCGAAAGGATCGCGGCAACTATTTGCGCCGAGGGTTTCCGCGATCTGACGAGGGCGACGAAGAAATGACGTGGCGTTCGACAACGAGAAGGAAGGGCACGAGGGAAGGGGGGAGATTGGTGCCGTTTAGTTGAAGAGTATATCTCGGAGCTAACGTGCGCCAGATATAGTTGAACCTTGGCGCCATAAACGGGTCGGGTCGGGTCGTCGATAGCATTTGATCCATAGTTAAATAGTTTAAATATTAATATTGGGGAAAAATTTTCAAGAAAATTAAAGTGTTTAATAAAATACACATATCTCGTTTTTTTAATCGAGAATATATTTTTTTTATTTAGATGATAAATATTTGTGTGTGTGTATAAACTTTTAAAAAGTGCAAAATTGTTTTTTTTTAAAAAAAAATTAAATTATTTTTAGTAATTTGGTTTCTCGATGTTTTAAATTAAACCGGCGAAGCTCCGCCGCTCCTTTTTGTCTCCTTCCCCTGCAACGAGGTGGACGATGACCAACGACGACCTCTCCAATCCAATCGAACGCCTTCCTTTCTCTGTCATGGCACCGGCGACGATCCTCAGGGAAGCCAGCGACAACACCCCCTGCAACCGCACCACCGGCTGCTTCTCCTTCAACTTCTGCAGCCCCTGCTCCTCCTCCTCCTCTCACTCGGCCTCCGAGCCCTGGCACGGCAGCTGGTGGAACAGAGTCATTTCGAAGATACGGGACTTCTCCGACAAGGTGGTGGCGCGGCGGTGGAAGACGTTGGTTCGAGGCTTCAGCTGGAAGAACAACAACAACCAGCACCACAGCGGTGGCGACGACGGGTGGCGGACGAGATCGATGGCGCGATTCCAATACGACCCCATGAGTTACGCCCTCAACTTCGACGGGGGGCCGGAGGACGAGGACGCACAGTTCTGCCACCGAGACTTCTCCGCCCGCTTCGCCGCCCCAACGTCGGCCCAGTCGTCATCGCCGTCCTTCCAGCCCTTTTCCTCGATTCATTCATAAACCAAAAAATCACATTTATTTATATTTTAATCAACTCCCCAGCAACAAGTTCACAAGGTTGCTCTATGTGAGCTGATTAAGCAAAATTATATATTTTTTAATACGGCATTTTATTGTACACCCAGTTCACCCGCCTAACTTTTATAATTTCAAAAACATTTATAAATTGCGAGAAGTATATTTTTTTAATTTGTAAAAACTTCATAAAATTTATCATAAATTTATTGTAAAGCCTAGGACACCTCACTAACTAACGCAATCAATAGATTTCTAAAACTCCTTCAGTTAAAAAAATATCAAACTAATTTTTAAATGATACAAGTCCATCTTTCAATTTCATTCAAAACTAACTACTATACCTAGAAAAATTTAAGTCACTTCGCATCAAAATCACTATACTTCTGAAAGCCGGCCTGAATTTGATAGCATAAACTTAGAACAGTAAATTTTTAAATTTACAAAAGTTTCATAAAATTTATCATAAATTCATTAGAAGACCTAATAACAATGATACTCACTAATAAATACCACCTATAAATTTTTAGAACTCTAATTCAAAAACAATATTCAAATTTTAAGATTCAAAATTGACTAATGAACTTATAAAACTTTAAATCACTTTAAATAAAAATCAATATATTCCTATAAACCTTGTTAGTATAATTTGACAGTATAAATAACGTGAATGAAGCACAATGAATTTTTGACATGTAAATTAAATTGTAGAAATTATGATATGTAGTTTTAAAATTATGAAAGTTAAATAAATGGATAATATCAAAACTTGCACAGGTTCGGTAAAATACTCTTTTTATACAAAGCATGGCAGAGTAAACGCGAGCGAGCTCCTGCCCTGACAGTAAACAGGCCGCGGATTTCTAATGCGACGACGACGGGACCCATCGCGGTCCCAAGGCAGCAGGCAATGTAAACTACCAAAGTGGTGGTCGGACCCAAACTTATTAAAGTGATGTCCTTTTCTTCCTTGTTATTATTAACAAATCCAAAGGAAACACGAGCACGAGCACCGTGTCCTTTCCTTATCATTCTTCTTCTATCTCTCTATATTAATTAAAAATAAAATCACATATTAAAAGCATTCACATACACGCACCTCTTGAGACACAGATAAGAAACTGCACGAGAGTGGAAGATATGGACACTAAGTAGCTTTGCAACTGATCGATCACATTGTGACAAAGCTTGAAGAGGGCATGCATCACTGTTGCAAACTGATCATAAACTAAGTTAACATGGAATATAATTTCATGGAACATCGAAAATACATACAGCACGGCGGTAACAACGGAGGGTGGGGTGCAGTCGGAAATTGCACATACAGAAGATGTTATGGCAGGGGTCGCACACACCTGGTTAGATTTAGAACACATCCTAATGTGGCAGGAATCTGAGATGCAGTGACTCCAGCAGAGGATTTGCAGAACAAAAAAGCGCATACGAGGAATTGTCGCCGTCCTCCGTGGCTATCTAATGTCGAGCCGGTGTAGCCTGCATGATTTCCGTATTATCCCTGAGAAGAGTCTGCGCCTTTCGCCTTCTGTGTATTCCAATAGACCTGCGCCAGCAAGAGTGTAAGCTAAAAATCACTTCCAGGAATGTGGGAATGTCCTGCATCACATAGTAAAAGAGAGAGGAATGATGGTGACTAACGCATCGGATTGCTACAGATGGTTTGCTTTTTGATCTCTTGTTACTGCCAGGAATGTTGTTTGTAGGAAGATCGATCGGTATCCCGGCTTCCTTCAGGTTCCTTCCTCTTCAAACCCCCGGCAGGATATGTATACATACTTACCTGCTCTTCTGCAAAACTCTGGGATGTTGCATTTAAGAGTTGTCTTGGTGCTAGGGTGAATCTCTCGACTTTGCCTTCTGCATCTACGTTCCCTGGGCCTGAATTTAAGTCGAGGCTTGATGTGATCCATCTCCGAGAATTGTCAGATCCACTACCGTTGCTGCCCTCTGGAAGACTTGCCAAGTGAGGCTTCCGGTAATTGGATAAAATAGTGCCAGCAGGTCCAACAAGTTGTGAAGGCATGGCAGGGAAACCCGAAGCAACACTAGACGAAGAATCAGCAAAGGCTGTTGACCCACCTGAAAAAGAAGTTGCCGGAAGTGGAAAATTAGAACCATAGGTGAAGCCATACGGAAATGCTGCAGGATTGAATCCCATCGGCAGAGACGACGAAATGACAGGACCCCTGAAAACATCACTCCCAAAAGGGCCGCTAGGAGTCACTGGCCCCATAGTTCTCTGAGCTCCTGAAGCTGCAACAATGGGGTAAAGCTGCTCTCTGTTGGACAAGAAAGATGGCATAGCTACGGCGGGATAAGAACTACCAGGAGGAAACCATGATGATACGCTTCCTAATTCATTAGTGTTCATTCTGATGCTACTAACTGGAAAAAGAAACGGCACGCTGCTAGCAGTTTTCATATTTTGGCTCCTGGTCAGAGATTCAGCAGAGACTTCGTCTAATCCTGGTCCATTATTCAAATCAAAATTCCTCAACATATTTGCTTCCCTAGTAGGGAATTCTGCCAACGCAGGTCCTGCAGCTAAAAGTGAAATATCCTGTCCACTGGAGGTGCTTGCAAAGGACTGCCCATCGTCTGTTTCATCAACTCTATTTAAATCAAGATTAAGTCCTCCAAAAACCCGCATGGGCACATCTGGACTGCTTTCTGTCCCCAGTTCAGCACCTCTTGCCTTGGATGAGCTGCAAGTAGGAGCCATGTCTTCAAGAACTCTTTCATCAGGTTCATTCAGATCAAAATCAAGTAGCGTATGGCACTGCTTCCCACCAGAATTAGATGATGGTGTCTCAGAAATACTGTGGGTCAATTTCATAACTTTTCGTGGTTCTGCTGGTCGAAAGGCACTAGTAGCAGCTGAGCCTTTCCATCCAGCCTCACCCTTATTCTTCAATAAGTTTTCAGGTGGCACAAAAGGCCCTTTGGCAGCTGCTGCAACTGTTATTTGAGCAGGTAAACCATTTGATATGGGAATTGCAAAAGGCGATGGAATTGGCAAATGAATTGTTGAGGGATTAACTGTTGCAGCTGAAACAAAAGCCTCATCTTGGTGTCCATCATCTCCAATGATGCCTTCATTCAGATCAAAGTCAAGCTTAGCTGAATCTGCTGTAGGTAAGATGGAAAATGAGGCCTGTGTAGGTGATGAAATATCCGCATCAACACCTTCTATAGCCACAGATAACACAGAGCCTTCAAGTTTTAATCGATGCTCAATTTCTTGGGGAATGCAACTTGTTGGGTCTACCTGATTGGCTAATCCAACAGAAGCACATTCTTGAGCCTCCTCCATCTTCAAATCCTCAACAGCTCCAGCAATGCCAGTAGAGCTGATTGATTGTCTTACTGATTCATCAGGTAGAATTGAACTATTGTTCTCATGATTACCATTCAATTCTGGGTCGCTGCTCTCCATTTTATCAGACTCACTAGTCCTCGACTTATCAGATGAAATAATTATTTTACTTTGTCGCGTTGGTTGCTTCAGGTCATATGAGGTAGCAACCTCAGCCACCTCTTTAGGTGCAGTACATGTTTGAGATTCCTCAACGACCAACTTTTCTGATTCTTCACTGCCGGAAGCAGCAATTGCAAGTTGACATTCATCTCTAGTAACAACTTCTGAGGGACATGTATTATTATCTATGTTTGGATGAGTGCAATCAACAGGCTTGCTTTTATCTGCTGATGTGCTTCTTTCTTCAAGTTTGCAATCTGTGTACTGATCCATGACCTCTTCATCTGTCACTGGTTTTTTTTCCAACTGAGAAGTTCCTTCGTTGTTGTGTTTCATCACATCAGCAGGCTCAGGCTCAGGCTCAGATAGAGTTCCACCTCTTTCTTCCTCTATTAGTTTCTCTGAATTAATGCAAGAATCTTCAGATTTATGGGAACTTACAGCAGTATGAGATTGTTCACCTTGACCGCCTGGCAAGTTATTGTCCTGTAAGGCAATAGCAGTTTCACTATTTCCAGGGAGAATGATCTCATTGGGGTATGGGGCATCCTTATTTAACATGGAGCAAACATTCTTGTCTTGCTTGTTGATGTCAGTTTCGACAGCTTCATTAGAGTGAACATGCCTCTGTGCCACATCACCATCAGTTAGCATTGATTTTGGACTATGGATAGCATCCCCTTCACTTGGCAATCTCAGCTTGGCCTCTGTTGATACATCCTCCAAAGCAGGGGAAGTTCCATGCGAGATATTAGGGGAACTCAAGTTAGATTTGGAGATTTCTCCAGCTGCCACACTAGCAAGAAGATTCATTCCATTATCATCTTCAGTGGCAAGAGGTGTACTAGTTTCAGAATATCTGATGCAACTTTCAATCAAGGCATTAATAGAACGGAAAGAACTTCTCGTCCTAGGTTCAACAGAGGATATTCCCTTTTCATTACCAGGTGATGAACAGGTAGCTCTGGCAGACTCTAAATCCTTCCCAATTTCCTTAGCACTCCTGAGGTGTGGTTCATCAGCACCAGGTGATCTGAGACCTCCAGCTCCGACTGACTGTTCATTGACATCATTGCTCTGACGTAGCTCTTTATTGGAATCTCTGGAAATATGAGACCAATGAGCCTCACTCCTTAGTTTCACTTTACGATGGCCTTGCTCATGTTTATCTGAGACACCAGGAGACGATGCTCCACTGCCTGTAACTGTGGAATCCTCAATTGAACCCCCAGTGGCACTTCTTTCAGGGCTTCGAACAGGGTTAGGCAGCTTGACAATGAGCCTGTGCTTATTTCCATGCTCTGCAGCAGGCACATCAGATGACTTTTCATTCAATAGACCTGATTGTGATGATTTTTCCAGTGTTTTAGCCTTATTGAGAGAACCAGATTTACCTAGATGAATTTCCTTCTGCACCCCAGAAGCAGTTTTTCCAGAAATCCCATTGCCAGATCTTCGATGACGTGAAGAACTACCAGCAACCTTAGCAACATTTATAGTCCCAGGACTTGAACTTCTTGCATGTTCCTTCCGTGATGTCCCTGCTGTTTTAGTATGATCACTTGAATAAGTCTGGCTATTGTTCTGCGATTGACTAGAACTACTACTCTTCTCCTCCTTTGCAGAAGCAGATGGTACGTCTGTACTCCCAGTGTTAGCAGCAGCTTTGCAAGATGGGTCCTTCAAACCAACTCCAGGAGATATTGCTAAAGCTGATCCAACTTTCAAGGATCCTTGTGACAATAAAGGTGACTTCACGGTAGCATCTGAATGACCAGGCTTGCAAGATTGTGTTTTAGATGATGGAAACTGGCTAACATGATTCTTTGTAGCCACTTCAGTTCCAACAGTGCGCCTATTCCCTGCATGAGAAGCATCTGAAGAACCTGGTTTAACTTGCCAAACGGGTTGGTTTGATGTAACGAATTTTGTATCATTGATCTTGGTCATTTCTGCATCAACCCGTTTCTTCCACGTATCAATGAGACCCCTAGCTTTCTTCTGTATCTCAAGGTTCTTATGGCTCCTCAGATTGTTTACGGATTTACCAATATTGCAAGTCTGTAGAGCATTAAGGTTCACAGGCAATTTTGCAAGCGCACGAAGAAGAGACAAGAGAAGTTCTTCAATTGTTTTATCACTTTCTTTGGGACTAACACCATCACTGGTCTTAGATTTGTGAACCTCCTGAAGCCATTCATCCAAAATCAGTAGGCCTCGAAGCTGAACAAACCTAATAAGGCAATCATATCGATCAGTAGCTGTGATGACATCAGCAACTAGTGTCCGTACAGATACATCCATTGTCTTCTCAATTTTATCAAGCTGCATCAGATTCACTAACTTCTCCACCCCTTCAGAGCTTACAAGTCCACCTTTATCTGTAATTTTGACTATTTCTAACTTTACCATACTCTCGGTTTTAAAACTAAAAGAATCACCATCTGGTTTGGATGGACACTCGCTCTTGATGGGCTCTAACCCATGATCAATCCTATCCTTCCTCTTCCCCTTAGAGTGAGAATGGAGAGAGGATCCAGTAGTTCGTACACCATCAGAGCCAGTTCTCAGCTGATTGCTTGCCAGACCATCAATTTGTTTTGGTGAGCGTCCACCAGACTGTATTCCTGCATGCATTTCTAGCCGTGTTTTGCCCAAAACCTGATCTACTTCCTCTCTGAGATTCCTAAAATGAGAAGGCATCAATTACCATTCAGAATAGATAAAGCGAAAAGAGGGGAAAACCCAACTAATGACACAAAGAAAAGAAATATCAGAATGGTGCAATACTCACATTGACATTGGTATGCTCTGGATCAGTTAACCACCACAAACACATGTTAGTAATGTCATATACTCGTCGATATGCAATTGAAGATACCCCTATGTCAGCTCAATGTCTATTGTAATGAGGATTCCTACTCTTCTGATTTTTTTTTGAAGACATAGGAATCATGTTCTTGTTGAATGCATAAAAACTCTCATTTGAAGCAGCTTCAATCAAATAAACTTATGCAAGCTTTGTCTCAGCAGAACAGTGTGGCAAATTAACATATATCTTTAGGTAATCTTCACCTCTTGCCACAAACCAAGGGATTATTCACACAATAGGTGGTACACTTCTTCCTCGAAGAAGATCACAATCACCTATTCAGATTTCCGTCTATTCTGCAAGGAAAGAATTTAAAAAAAAAAAAAACAGATGAGTTTAATGGCACAAAATAAAAGACAGATATTAATTTACTACATGTAACATCACTAATTAAAGTGGATAAATTACTTCCAAATTCACAGTTCGAGTTCTGTATTACAGAGCAGAGGCAACTACACCTAAAATATGTAACCAAATTTAAAAAAAACAACTACCTAATACAGCTCCATCTAAAGATTATGAAAAGAATTAATTAAAACTGTAAATCATCATTCATTATTAGATGCAAATAATCTAAACAATAATGAAACAAGCTCAACAACGATTACAGACAAAAAAAATTCCCTACTTAAGTAGCACAAAGTTTGTCTAACACCATAGGTCAATCAAGACAATATCTCCTCCCCGTATTCCGAACATATAAACTCTAATAAATCGTTATGTATTTCCATTCACAAACTTAATTTTCTAGTTTTCCTCAAAAATCGCTGAAGAAAAAGGAAAGAAATAATACAGTACTACAAGAAACAACACTGATATACAAATTTCTTAGCAACCATCATGATAAGTTTTGTCCGTCTAGTATCCTACGTATATGGAATTCTACCCAAAGTCCAAAATTTTTTATACTAACCATAAAAATCTCTACAAATTTACTCTCACATAAAAGTTCATGCTTGAGGCAACATGATTAACAGACTCCATTATTTATGTTTGACTGTTCATAGTAGACTAAAATCAAGCTTGATCTCAGGAACGGAAATCGAACAAGCGTTCTCCAGACAAAACATGACAAAGCTCTCAAAAATCCCACGGTAAACACAAGGCTATAAAAAATAACCGAAGAAGGCAAAAAGATGACAAAAGTTAACAATAACAGAACAATATGGCAACAATCAAATCGAAAGTTAAAAATTTTCCGTCAAAGACGAAAATTTCCGGAAAACCTCTCAAACAAAAAACAGCACGGATCAAGGAAAAACCGAAAAAGAGAGAGACAAAATATTCCATCTCCAGTACCCGCCACCGTCGGGAATGAGACAAGGAGATGTCCACCGAGTCAAACGCAACAACCAACCTCTGGAAACCGGACGATATTCAGATCCAGCCTCCTCGTGTCCCTCCGCCGGCCGGATCCCCCCGATATAAGAAACCCTAATTCGGCTCGTCGGAAATTCGAGCTCAGAAGCTGAAGGAGAGATTAAAAAAAAAGGATCGTAGGGAAAGAACAGGAGGGAATTTTGTGGATTGCGAGACGGAAAGGATCGGGAACAGCAATTGCGTCGAGGGTTTCGCGATCTGATGAGAGTGACGAGATGTGAGTACTTTGGGCAACGGGAGGAGCGGAAAGAAAAAGAGACAGGAGAAAATAAGATGACGCCGTGCCGTTTTGTTCGATGGTGGCGGCCGGTACCAGAAGTGGTATGAGAAAAGATAAACCCGTCAAGCGTCCACGTTTGCACAACCCGATCCACTTCTTGTCGAGGCAGGCAGACCCGATCCAAAATCCGGTTTGGTCGTTTGCATAGATAACGGGTGCAAGTCCGCATTTGCAGATTGATACATGATGTTACCGATGGATCCGGATATGACGTGACAGTTAAAGTCAAGATGACGTAGTAGTCAAAGTTAGTCAAAGTTAAGAGGAGATGATAGTTAACGTGTTAGTTCTTTGTTCAGCGCTAAGGCCTTCATAATGAAGCCGGTCAGACCTAAAAGACCTAGTGTCATATTCCTATATTAAAACATCTACCATATATTCGAACAGCCGATAGCCAACCGAGTTTAAGAGAAGTCTGACCTAGGTCGGTCATAAATCTCACCATAATAAAGGGACCCAACTTCCAACTTAATACAAGTCTTTCAGCATATGACCGGTCGACCCCACTGCCGATTGATCGTATGTGTTTTCTCACATGACAATCCTCTTGTATATAGTCAAGTAATAATAACTCTGGTCAAATTTACACTGTTCAGCATGTCCGTCTCTCATACGTATAGAAATAAGTGTAAAGCCACTCTCCTTATAAACTCGGTTGGACTTCCAGATCTCAGGTTCTCGTTTCAAAGGCAGGTCTTCTCTCGTATAGACGGTCGACTTAAAGTACCGATCAAATCTCCCGAGACTTAGTCCCCTATTTCTCAAAGGCAAATATCTTAGTACATGGTCGATCGACTAAATAACTGGCCGGACCTAGGGGACTTAGTTTCATACTACTTTCAGAAGAGATCTCCAGCACCACCCAGTGCATATTCGAGCAGCTTAAGGGAAAGATGGATATACAGTCGGCCAATTTAGAACCGGCCGAGATATATTCAACATGTAATATGGTTAGAAAATCACAACAATCTATCAAAATAACAATTATTTATCGGAGAATATTCTTCTATTATAATATAATCATTCACTAGAACATTCTTCGAAGGTGATTATACTTTCCATCAACCAATAAATTATGATAGTATATTCCTTCAACCATCTTATTGATGGCATAAGTTACAAAAGATAAAAGAGATGTGCGTATGAGTAACGAAAGATTCCTTGGACGGTTACTGTACATCGCAAGGCTGTATGTTTTCGCTAGGGACCCCTTCTCTGATTTTTGGGCACTGACGTTCTATCTGCTCTCTTGAGTGTGCGCAGAGAAGAAAAAGACACTCTGAGCTCTTTTCCTATTCCACTTCATCATCTGTTCTTTTTTATGAGTCTTCCGTCAATCAACCACATCACCACATGCCCAGGCAGGATCACAGATAGTGTAAGATACAATTTTCAGTTTGCCACCAGACTTTACTATTTTTCAAAATTTGACCCGCATGTTTTCAAAATAATACTTACTTTTAGAGTTCGTGTTGAATATAGTTATTGATATATGTTTAGTCCCATATTAAAAAGGAAGGAGAAGTTTGATAAGCTTATTAAAGGATGTTATACGTATAAACCAAAGATGGGCGATGATTAAATCTGGCAAAACAACGAGAGTAAAAACAAAAGGGAAAGAAGAGGAAGAAAATTTATTTTATCTTTGTTCACGCGACGAGCGAAGAAGGATACGTACGATGTTCTCTTTAATATTGCCTCGCCTAACACCCTTGGACAAATGTCTAATGCTACCCGCAATGGTTTACTCGATATGCAATGCAATGCTGATATCTAACACCAAACTAATGCCACATTCAATGCAAACGATATTCAAAGTAATGCAGTGGAAAGGAGATGCCATGAGAGCATCGAGAAGACACGATTATCAATCAAACATCAAGGTAAACAATCAAACAAGCGAGTGTTTAATTAGGCGAGGCAAGGTTATTAGACATCAATGAGAGTAAATTTGTCTATCATTTCAGTCTTCTCTGCGTAAACAAAGAAGAATAAACGCTATGCTGCTTTACTCAGTTCAAGTAAACCAACACTTCTCTTATTAGATGAAATCCAAACTCCAATCCCACTATTTTTTTTTAATATCATTCTGAATCAATACACAAACACAAACGACCCCAAAAAAAAAAGACTGATAGATTTAACATTGAGGTATAAGACATAAGGTGATCGCTAATAAACAAAATCAAAAAAGAAAAAAAAAATTGATGACAAATATATGTTTAGAATCTACAGCAGTTGAGTCCGAATCTCCACCGTTGCTTCCTTGCTTTAGCCATTTTCACTGGGCTGGTGTTCCACTCCCTTTGCAGTCTGCATTAGTAATCATAGATACCAATAAGAAAGAATGGTCATATAGTGTGCTGTTAACAGAGTATCAACACTCGGATCAAATCACCGCATAGAGCAAAAGTCCTTGCACTTTAACTCAAGTATTTCAGATGGTTAGGTCTCTATTCTATGGTATTAGTTCACAGAAATCGACATTGTTCAACATGGCACCGAGTTGGTAAGCTCTAATTTCAGGCTCCCAGATGTAATTCATTAATCCTTAGATCTATAGTTACTCAATCTTGTCAGATAAAAGTTAGAAATACAGGTATAGATTTGAGTGGTTCTTACATTGGGAAGGCGAAGGAATGAGTACTTGTCGTGCTGCTATCTGATCGCATAGAAATGCTACCAGAGTATGGAATACGCCCTGAAGATGTTCTTGGTCCAGAAACAATCAAGTCTGCATGATAACTGTGAGAGAAGGAACTTCGGGGCGGATCTGCCATAGCATCAGGAACTGATGATTGAGAGACAGAAAGGTTTTGGACCTGTAAGGTTTTTTGAGTATCTGCAATGTCTTTTATCTCCTCAGCGGCATCTGTTGCTTCTGCTGCCTGAACAATAAGCTCCACCTCGTTTGCAGGAAAACCACCCACAGTTTCACTGCTGTCGGTGAGTGTGGAATCAGAAATAAGAGTTTGAACATTCACGGCTTCTTGGGAATCTGTATTGTCTCTTCGCTCCTCCATGGCAGCTGTTGCTTCAGCTTTAGATACAATAAGCTCCACTCCAACCTCAGGAAGATTTCCCTCGGGTTTGCTGTGATTGGTACTAAAAATAAGGTTTTGAAGCTGCGAGGGCTCCTGACCAACTGTGATTTCTCCTTTCTCCATGACAGATGTTGCTTCTACTTCAGACACAACAAGCTCCACCACAGTATGAGGATTGCTGTCAGTTCCACTGTGGTTGGAGCTTGTGGAATCAGAAATCATCTCGGGGGATATAGAACAACTCTCTCTCAAGAATTCAGATGTATCGACAGAAGGATAGTTGTTTGCTCCAGCGTTATCATCAAACTTGGGGTCAATGCATGATAATATTGTCATAGAACTTGCATCTTCAATTTTTGTCTGTCATACACACCAATGTACAGAGTGTTGATCATGTTCAGTATAGGTATTGATACTCTCTGATATGAAAGTTAACGACCACGTGGAAGCTGATGAATTATCATGTAAAAGCACTTTAAAAGTTAGATTCCTTCAATTACTTTCTAGTTTCTACAAAGTCATGCTACCTCAACAATATTATTTCTGTGTATCATATGAAAAAGAAATAAGAGGAGTTGTCAGAAAGAAAAAGATAGAATCAATATCATTATTCTCTATTACATTCACTTTAACCATGAATTGCTTAGTTTGCTTGCTTTAGCTGCCATTTGTTTCAACACAGAGCCAAGAATTAGGGCTGGCATATTAGTCTCCTGCACGCAAGGAGATGCTGTTGCCACTGGCCGTAAATAATACGTGATGAAAAAAAGAAGTATAACTAATAATACTAAATCAAACTGAAATTGCTTGTTTTGAGCTCCTCTTTGTAAGGTTAATTTTTTTTTTTTTTAAAATAAAAGTTTGTGAATTCATACCTGCTCAATTTTCTCATGATCAATGCATTGTTTATGATTGCTGTTGAAGTCCAAATAGATCAGATCCACTTTACCATGATCCCTGTCAGAATCTGTTTGCAAGAGCAACTCCTCTAAAGTAATGTTTGGAGAAAAATTTTGATTTTTAACTTGGCCAATTGTATTCGTTTCTACTCCATCGACAATTGACTTCAGGGAGTTCTGAACCTCAATAGCCTTTTTGATTGTTGATGTTTGCTCCAATTCTTGCACGGAATGCGGAGGACCAACTATGATTTGTCCATTTACATCAGTATTACGATTTGTTGCCAAGATAACTTTGACCTCATTATTCTCTAGAAAAGCAGAACTATGAGAGGCTGAGCCTTCATCTGAGCAACTGTTTCTCAAAACCGGGCACACTTCATCGTTTGAATGAACTTTTGTCTCGGGTTGCTCAATATATGCATTATACATGTATAATGTAGTTCCTTCTTCAATCGATCCAGACCCATCTGGAGGATTCTTGAGCATAGCATCCGAGGCTTCAGAGTTAAACTGATTTCTTCTAATAGAAGCTTCCTCACCCATGAAGATATCTGGGGAACAATCTACATATCCACTCTCTTTTTCTGGAAAAGATGATGCATGAACATCTTTCCCTTCACATGTTGCCTTATTTTCTAACTTGAACACAATCAACTGGTTGTCATTTTGTCTCAGGACTTCCATCATAAGCGCATGATCTGCCAAAACATGCCAAAGCGATTATCCACCATATGCCATGTGAGGAAGAATCTAAAATCCATAAGAAGAAGGACAAAGTAATAAAGATGAAAGGCACTGCATGAATACTTTAAGAAAGAAAGATTGTTGATTACCACATCGAACAAGCAAACTGGATTCAGAGATACTTTACAATCAAGAAGAATATAATACCTTCTTAGTACCGAACTAAAGGCTGTCAAAAATAGAAGCTCTATCAACTTAAATTAAAGGCAAAGACATCTCACTTATAGAGAACTGTTTTTCCAGAGGAAGTATTTGAAGATAATGTTTAAGATGTAGACATAAGAATCCTCTTGAATGAGGATATCTTGCTGTAAATCATTGTTCAATAAACCCGAAAAGAAGAAACAGAGGCATGGAGTTGAAAATTATAAAGTGAGATGAATATGAAGAATCAATTCCTACAAAGGGGTGGGTTTCTTGAACAAAGATCATCTTAGCAACACCACTAACATGCTCTTTTCCAACAGCATTAAGTCTATTTACTAATACAAATTAGTTAACAAAAAGTCAGTAGTTCTGTAAATGATTCACCGCTAATGAAGCCAAAAGAGTCATTACTCCAAAGAAATCGTTGAAGGTAAAGATATCTTCTTTACACTAAACATCACATAACCACTCACTCAAAAGAAGGGAAAATGAGAAAATAAATAAATGGGAGAAACAAGTGTGAAAATTCTTCCTTTTCACCAAGATCTTCTCCCATGCCTTGGAACTAAAACTTGCTTAAAAAATAACAGGGATTTAGCAATCCACAGAGATCTGCACAGCTTCATATGTTCTAAATTAACATAGACCAGACAGATCGTAAAAGAGAAAGTATAACAATAAGAGTTTTGAAAAAGAATCTACATACCTCAAAATTTTGTGGTTCTTTTACCTCCGAACTAGAGACCAGCTAAGCTAAAAGATATAAACACCTACACCGACCACATCGTTGCGACCTATGATATCTTAGAAGGGAATAAAAAAAAGTCCTTTTTGTTTAATTTTCTTCTATGGCTGATGATTCTTTCTATATTACATCAACCCAACTGGGTACGAGCCATGAGGCACTGTTAATGGTGCTGGTGGTGCAAGAGAGATAAAGGTGGAGGGGTCTGGCATCACATTTAAAGTCAACTAGCAGAGAGAGAGAGAGAGAGAGAGAGAGAGAGAGAGCGAGAGAGGCAGGTGGGTGATAAATAAAAAAATTGACAATAGAAAAACAAATACAAATATGGTGTATATAGCAGTTAGACAGCGAAGGTGAGAGATCTGGACATTGATATCTAATTTCCTCCTACTTTGCGATGGGAATTTAATGCTAGGGTTAGGGTTCAATTGTCGAAAAGGACACTTGGCTAACTGAATGAGTTAGAGCTGAGAAACGAAAACAATTTGTTAATCCAAACTCGAAAAAAAATCATCCGGTATTCAATTTTCAATTCGCAAATCGAATCCAGAAGAGCAAATTCACAAACAAAAAAAAAAGAAAGAAAGAAAAACAAGTAATTTTGCCAAAACAAAAGGGGCATTCCTGAGCCCCACTTCAACCAGATCTCACTCTGAGCAAGATCTAAACACTGCCGCGAGCTTGCGAGCGCACACACACAAGAAGATATTTCTAGGCATCATCAACTCCAAAACCCCTCCAAAAAAAATAAATTGACAAAGTAAACCAAAGAACAAATCGAACGATAAAAGCAGAAGATGAAAAGCTTACAATAGGTTTCCAGTTCAAAGATCAAACCACCACTCGCTCTGAACCAAGCTCCACTCGGAAAACTAAAACGAACAAAAAACGAAAAGGGAAAAAACGATTAAACAAGCCGATCATCATCCCGCACCTTATATTGCTCCCCACGGATTCGAGATCCTCGCGAGTCCGGACTCAAACCGAAGCGGAGAAGCCTGCCGCCGCCGTTTCCAAGGAAGAAGGGCGAGAATTGCTGGCCAATAAAAGGTGTAATTTTTCTTTTTAGAGACGCAGGGTTTTTTTCTCTTTTGTATTAAATGCTATTCAATTAAATAAAATCCGCATCAAGTGTTAATTATTGGAGTCACCAAATCCCTGAAGCGGATCCTTTGCAGCATCAATACTCAACTGCACATTTTTCTTCCAATTATTACGTCATACATGACTGAATATGACATCACATATTTAAATTCTCACTATGGCACCCAATTAATTAATTTAATAACACACCAGTGATAAATTGATAATATTATATAATTGCGCTATTAGTCAACGTAGAACATCTTAAACTTTTAATAATCTGCCGTCTGATGAGGATTAAATATCAAGATCAGCTTAATTATCTACAAGTTAGTTAAATAATGGTGATCGTGTAATTTAACCTTAAGCAGCATAATAAACTAATTGGAGCTTAAACGGATCCCCAAAAAGCGCGTGCTAAATCGATGGTTTGCTTTGGACAAAAGCAGAGGAAAGTCAACTCTGAGAATCTGAAAAGGTTGAGCTTAGATTGCAGCGCGTTGACTGAGCCTTGACGTTGACTTTTTGCTTTCTAGTTTTTTTAGGGGTTAATGGAGAGAAAAAAACAGAGAAATGATGAAGAAAGAAAGAAAGAATATGATGAGAGATCGAGTCGTGTATAAAGCTGCAGTCCAAAGCTTTACAATGAATACTTTCTTTTCTTTCCATTGGATCATAAATATTTTATTTTATTTTATTTAGATAAATTATAGAATTTGTAAAACATTTGTTTGATCTGAATCCGTTTTTGATACCGTTAGGTATAAATAGTAATTTAGTAGGATAATCAAATAGCATAAAGTAATCAAGTAAACAATAAAAAAAAAATAGTTCGATAAGATAACGAACGAACTCAAACTTAAATAAGTCAAACTTAAACTTTATATAGCTTGGCTCGATAAGATAAATGAACAAACTCGAACGATCTTTTTACCGAATCAAGCTCCGAATAGTTCACGAACCATTTGATTCATTTACATTCTTACCCATCTATCACAGAAGAATTGATGACAAAAATATGTATGGAATTTTAGACTAAAGAGGATATGCCTATAAATTTTATTTGAAATATATTAAATAAGTTGGATTTGACATAAGGACTAAAAACCACAATAATAAGTTGGATAAATTAGTTGACAATTTTTTTTTTTTAGTGCACAAGGTAAAAGGGGAAAGCACAAACGAGATATTGATGTGAAATCAAGTCATCTTGGTGACACAAGATTTGGTTGTGAGGCTAAAATGAATGTTAGTTGTCGAAAAAATAACAAGTTTAATTGGTGCAATTTGTTAAAAAAAATATAATTATTATCTTTCAAATCCAAACAAAACTCACCTCTATATATATCATAAGAATATATCTTCTTTTACAGTGATATAGATTGAGATAACAAGTGATGTGGAAATCCCTCCAAAAGTATCCCATGATCTTATGGTGAGATAAATAGGTGAGAGAGAGAATTTAAGTTTTATTCTTAAAGATTACAAAAACTACTTGTAATCCAAAAGAACAAAAAATATGAGAGTTGAGGATATAAGAGGTGTATTGGAATATTTGTAGGAAATGTAGTTCTATAATCCTAATTTTTTTAATGTTATTCAAGTTGTTGAAGATGATTTGGTTACTAATATTTTTTTGTCTGATGCTAAGATGAGAGTTGATTATGTCAATTTTGGAGATGCTGTTTGCTTTGACACACTTACAAGAAGAACATGTCGTCCAATTGAGTTGTTTGTAAGTGTTAATCATTATAAACAATCTATAATTTTTGGTGCAACTTTATTATATAATAAAACCTCTTTGATGTTTGAGTGGTTGTTTGATATATTTATTAGAGCTATGTATGAGAAAAAACCAACAACTATTCTTACGCATCAAGATGCAGTAATGGCAAAGACTTTAGCTTCCAGATGACTTGAAACACATCATCATTTGTGTATTTGATATATTTATCAAAATACCGCAATACATTTAAGTGGAGTTTTTTCTCAATTCAAAGAGTTTACTAAAGATTTTACCTCATGTATATATGATTTTGATGAAGAGGAAGATTTTATTTCAGCTTGGAACATAATGTTGACCAAGTATGCACTT